>JAPCYS010000461.1:0-52331 GCA_028641055.1 Alopecurus myosuroides | reverse complement strand
TTTTGATGTTTTAAACTTGTTTTATTTACGATTTTTCGATTAAAACCATTATTATTCAAAAGAAAATAAATAATACGAATATTCATCCTATAAATTTTCAGGCTTCGGAATTGCATTATATAGGTCTAATACAAGTCTAGGAAAATATAAATAGGATTTATAACCATTAGAACGAAAGCCATCACTAAAATGTAATTCCTCGAATACAGTAGTAGAGATTTCAAAGAATATGAGGTGGAAACATTGTGAATCTTCCGAAGAGGTGGGTTCTACCTTTTTATTTTGTGTTGCTATGGGCTATCCTAGCACAACCAAGCAAATAGTTCCACATTGCTACCCCCTTTCGACGCCGTTACCGCCTGTTTCCGTATAAGTCCGGTATTTCTCCAGCGGGTAGGGTTTCACCGGGAGGGGGGCTACGGAGCGTTTGGATCCCAACACAAGCTAGGGGCTGCCATACCATGATAGTATAGGTGTGTTGTGTGCTTTGGATGTCAAATATTTCTCTCCGGGGTGTGACCCAGCTTCACCGGCATCCACTTCTCTCTCGTGAGCGCTTATAGGGTGAAACTCCCGTATCGGACCAAACATCGTGAATCTTCCGAAGAGGTGAGTTCTACCTTTTTTGTGTTCCTATGGGCTATCCTAGCACAGCCAAGCAAATAGTTCCACATTGCTACCCCCTTTTGACGCCGTTACCGCGTGTTTCCGTATAAGTCCGGTATTTCTCCAACGGGTCTAGGGTTTCACCGGGAGGGGGCTACAGAGCGTATGGATCCCAACACAAGCTAGGGGGTGCCATACCATGATAGTATAGGTGTGTTGTGTTCTTTGGATGTCAAATATTGCTCTCCGGGGTGTGACCCAGCTTCACCGGCATCCACTTCTCTCTCGTAGGCGCTTATAGGGTGAAACTCCCGTATCGGACCAAACATCGTGAATCTTCCGAAGAGGTGGGTTCTACCTTTTTGTTTTGTGTTCCTATGGGCTATCCTAGCACAACCAAGCAAATAGTTACACATTGCTACCCCCTTTCGACGCAGTTACCGCGTGTTTCCGTATAAGTCCGGTATTTCTCCCGCGGGTCTAGGGTTTCACCGGGAGGGGGGCTACGGAGCGTCTCGATCCCAACACAAGCTAGGGGGTGCCATAACATGTTAGTATAGGTGTGTTGTGTGCTTTGGATGTCAAATATTGCTCTCCGGGGTGTGACCCGCTTCACCGACATCCATTTCTCTCTCGTGAGCGCTTTTAGGGTGAAACTACTGTATCGGACCAAACATCGTGAATCTTCCGAAGAGGTGGGTTCTACCTTTTTGTTTTGTGTTCCTATGGGCTATCCTAGCACAACCAAGCAAATATTTCCACATTGCTACCCCCTTTCGACGCAGTTACCGCGTGTTTTCGTATAAGTCAGATATTTCTCCAGCGGTTCTAGGGTTTCACCGGGAGGGGGGCTACGGAGCGTCTGGATCCCAGAACAAGATAGGGGGTGCCATACCATGTTAGTATAGGTGTGTTGTGTGCTCTGTATGTCAAATATTGCTCTCCGGGGTGTGACCCGCTTCACCGACATCCATTTCTCTCTCGTGAGCGCTTTTAGGGTGAAACTCCCGTATCGGACCAAACATCGTGAATCTTCCGAAGAGGTGGGTTCTACCTTTTTATTTTGCGTTCCTATGGGATATACTAGCACAACCAAGCAAATAGTTCCACATTGCTACCCCCTTTCGACGCAGTTACCGCGTGTTTCCGTATAAGTCAGGTATTTCTCCACCGGGTCTAGGGTTTCACCGGGAGGGGGGCTACGGAGCGTCTGGATCCCAACACAAGCTAGGGGGTGCCATACCATGTTAGTATAGGTGTGTTGTGTGCTTTGGATGTCAAAGATTGCTCTCCGGGGTGTGACCCGCTTCACCGACATCCATTTCTCTCTCGTGAGTGCTTTTAGGGTGAAACTACTGTATCGGACCAAACATCGTGAATCTTCCGAAGAGGTGGGTTCTACCTTTTTGTTTTGTGTTCCTATGGGCTATCCTAGAACAACCAAGCAAATAGTTACAAATTGCTACCCCCTTTCGACGCAGTTACCGCGTGTTTCCGTATAAGTCAGGTATTTCTCCAGCGGGTCTAGGGTTTCACCGGGAGGGGGCTACAGAGCGTATGGATCCCAACACAAGCTAGGGGGTGCGATAACATGTTAGTATAGGTGTGTTGTGTGCTTTGGATGTCAAAGATTTCTCTCCGGGGTGTGACCCGCTTCACCGACATCCATTTCTCTCTCGTGAGCGCTTATAGGGTGAAACTCCCGTATCGGACCAAACATCGCGAATCTTCCGAAGATGTGGGTTCTACCTTTTTCTTTTTTGTTCCTATGGGATGTAACATCCAAAGTATGAAAACAACCTTAGAATGTTTTGCTTTTTGTTAATTTATGTTTTGCATCATGCCATCATAAGCATTGCATGTGGCATGTGTTTCAATTTGAAATTCAATTCAAATTCAAACCAATTGGTTCATACTTGGTATGTTCCATTGATTTCAAAATAAATCACTAACAGAAACAAATCAAATAGTTTAATTGCTTCCCATAAACTTGATTTTCCAAATGAGTGACTTGGTTAATTTTTCAAATAATTCAATTATTGCAAAGTTCAAGCAAATTCAATTAAAATTCAAACATCAACAAATATTTAAATTTTTTGAAAACAAAACATCATGCAACTGGGCTTTTGAGTTATTTAATCCATTAAAAATATTTGCACAATAAAATTCCTTTTATTAAAACCCTAATTTGAATTACAAATTCAAATTCAAACACCAAATAAATATTTGAAATTTTGAAGAACCAAAGTTGGTGCACATGGGCATTTCCAATGTGCAGTGCAATCAACTTGTTTTCATAATTTTATAAACCCTAAAAACCCTTCTATTTTCCTCTCTTTTCTATTCTCTACAAAAAAAAACAGAAAGGAATAAAAATAAAAGGAAAAATTGTGGGGGAGGCAGGCCAGCCCAAGTGGGCTGAGCCCACCTACTACCCCAAGGCCCAGGCGCCCCCCTTTCGCTGTCGTCTTCCTCCTCTGTACGGAGACAGAGGAGGGGAGCTCCTCCCCCACCTGCAGCTCCCCACCTCCTTTTTTCCCTCCTTAAAGCCGCCACCGCACCCTCCTGCAACCCTAGCCCCCTCTCCCTCCTTTCTTTCTCCCTGCCGCCGCCGATCTCCCTCTCATCTTCCCTCATGATCCCCTGCTTCTTCTTTCTCTGAACCTGCCACCACCGAGACGACAGAGGAGAACGTCCGGGAGTCGTCGTCGCCATGGAGCCCCTCCGAGCTGGCTAGGAGCGGGAACGGAACCACCGCGGGCACGGCCTCTTCCTCGTCACCTCGGCCGAGCCCGGGGAGCAGCAGGACCACCCCACCGTCTCCGTCTTGTCGCCGTCGACGCCACGGCCATCAGCTCCCCGTCGCCACGCTCCAGCTCGCCAAGGCCCTCGGTGAGCACACCCTGTCCCCTTTTCCTTCCCCCTCTGCATCCGCGAGCAAGCCCACGCGCCGCGCCGCGCACGCACGGCAGCACAGCGGCGGCGGCCGTCCCCGGCGTCGTCTGTTTTCCGTCCAGGATCGCCGAGGTTCAGTAACTGAACCGGGTTCAGTTTTCGTCAGAAAACGTGCAAGCCTGAACCTTCACCTCAAAACCCTTCGCGAGCTAGATCCATCACCAGCCGCTCGATAGCCCACTGGCTGTGTCCTCGGAGGCGCAGCGGGAGATCCTGGGTTCGATTCTCCCCGCGCAGAATAAAAACCCACCCTTTTTTTGGGCCGTTGCCACCGCGCGCGCATGGTCCACCTGTCGGTGGCTCCCAAGCCCCGTCAGCTTCCACCGTGGCGTTGGGGCCACCAGCCAGTGACCCTGGCTGGCTCTGCGCGCGGTCTAAACCGGATCCAGATCTAGATCCAACTTTCTTTCGCACACAGGTCCCTGGGGGTTTCACAGTTTAGTCCTTGTCCATCACGAACAGGCCCCTACCTAATTAAAATAATCACAGATTAATACCAAAACTTCAAAAATGCATAATTAATTCATAATAACCCCAAATTTAATATTTTAAATATGTTTTCCATTCAAAATTAAATTCTCTACCCAAATATAAACTTTGTTTTCTGTTTTGAGTATTTTAATTTGGTGAAATAATTAAATCCTTGTTTAATTCATTTAATATTGCAAAATTCATAACTTGGGCATAAAAATTCCAAATTCAACAAACAAAATATGTATTCCATTCAAAATTTCCTGTAGATTCCAAATATGCAATCTGTTCCCTGTTTTGAGCAAATAAAGTTGGTGCATTAAATCAATACTTTAATTCCATCTTTTAAATTGCAAAATTCATAATTTATTATTTAAAATTCCAAATTTGACAAATGAGGTATCAATTGGAAGCTAAAGTTGTTTTCTTGCTGTTTTCATCATTCATCATGCATGTAATCACTTCAACTTAATGTTTACTTGTAATTCTTTTAATTCATTAATGTTACATATGGGTAATTCCCAAATGCAATTTAAATTGCTATTGGGCCCATTTAAAATTGCTCTTATGTCCTTTATCATTAAATTGATGCATATAATAAATTGTCATGCATCATCCCATGGTTGTGCATTATGCCATGTTATTGATTGTTCGTCTCTCTTTGTTGTTTGTTTGCTTCTTCCCGAATAGACGACGACGTTGAGACAGACGAGGTTTACGACACTACTTCAGAGGAGTTAGCCCAGTACCAGGCTACTGAGTTTGCAGGCAAGTATTCACTCACCTGAACCATTGTGTCCTTTCCACACTTGATACCGATACTTTCCGTTGTCTAATCTGCTAGCCTTATGATTCGTTGCTGGTGTTCCGATCCTATCATATGTTATCCTGTAACCCTGATATAGCCTCACCTCCACACCTATAACCCTGTTGCTTGTTGGCCCGTGTCTTACTAGCATGCTTAGGGTTGTTGTGCTCGAGTCTGATATCCGTTATTTCTTTTACCATCTTTAATATGTTCTGGGGCTCGATGTTTAAACAACCACCTGTTAATGTTGAGGTAATAATAATTTGATGATAAGGCACCGGCAGGAGGCCGGGTATGGTTTTGAGGCCTGCTAGTGTCGAGCTCAGGAAAAGTTCTTGTCCTCTAGATCCATGATGAGCGCGCTAACCGCATGTGGGAAGCGTGTATGGGCGCCCCCCGCAACTTTGATTCGATTCGCATCTCGTCCAAATCGCCTCATTTAGTTCGGGTTTTCCATTTGCCGCATGCATATGCAGGTGCGAACCCTTGGCGCCAGGGTGGTAACTTTTGTAGTCGGCATTTAGGGAGACACGTTCTTAGAGTGCTATGAGGGTCCCCTTTTCTTCGTGGGGCTTGATTAGCCGTGCGCTCAACTGCACGGGGTTCTTTGGGCTTGATGCGAAGAAGATTTGGGTTGTGTTGAGTGGCCTGCTTGGTGGGTTTGATCCCCGCCTGGCGGGTTATTCATACGTGTACGGCCAAATTGGTGCATCCCTGCAGGACTAAATCTTCTCGAGAAGCCGTGTTGTCCGCGGTTATGGATGACTTGGTGATAGGGTGGCTAACAAGGATTAGACAACTTACACCTAATTAATAATAATGTGATTAGTAATAGGATCATTGACACAATAACTTGAACCTTCATCAATCCAACTGTGTGGGTTATCCTCGGATTGCTTCTTTGGATAAGGGGCGAGATCCAGGATGGGTTTGATTGAGGTTAGTGGTAGTTGGCTCCGATGCGCTATCTTATCCCTTTCTTTTAGCCGGATGTTGTAGTGTGTCTCTGTAGTTGGTTAGTGCAGCCCACTGCCGCACCTTTGTGTCACCTATCTTCCGTTGAACCCAAAGCATCTGTACTTGGTGTTGTCGGGTACACTTTGGTATCTTGTGCGTCTTGCTTGCCAGTACTCGTCCGTACTGACCCCTTTGGGGCTGCTGGTTCTACAGACTATGTTTCCGAGGATCCCCATGGTGGCTACTACGTGGAGTATGATGAGGCTGCTGACGAGTAGATAGCGGACCCGGGCAGGATCCGAGACTTCGTGGATGGGCTCCGTTCTTTTCGTTTCCGGCCTCTTAGGCCTATTTGGATCTTGTCTGTACTCAGACACTTTGGATGCTTCCGCTGTGATGTAATGATGACTTGTTGGGACATGTGTCCTCTGCATGACTGTATTTGCTATCTCTGCACTAGTGAGAGCTTTTGCCACTTATTTCTATTTCTTTGTGTCTTAGAGATTTGTTGTGATATCACTTGTTCAAATGCCGTTGACGTACCATGTGTGTATGTTATGAAGTACGTCAATGGAAGTATTCGGATTCCCATTGGATGGTTTCACAGACGATGAATAGTAGAGGATGGTTGTCACACGTTTACGTGTTGGCCTACTCATATTGAGATGCGGGTGCAGGTAGGCCCCATAAGCCAATTATCTACTATTTAGCGGGCTGTGTGTATCCTCTAGAAGTCCAGGTCCGACAAATGGTATCAGAGCCAGTCTGCCTGTAGGATCCCTTTTACTGGTCGCAGTTGAGTCTAGAAACTATTTTGTAGCTATATAGGAAAAATGAAACGTGAGAGTAGGAATTCTGTTCTTTTATTTCTTTCCCCACCCACCCTCCCTTTTCTGGTAAGGAAGTGCAACGTTGTTTTCTCTTCTCATCTAAACTTTCAAGTTAGGATTTCACGTATCCTGGTTTCTCTAGGATGGTTATATCTACTAGACCATAGGAATGGAGGTGGTTGTAACATGATTTTCATGTTGCCTACTCACGATTGAGAACGGAGGCACATAAGCCCCGGAAGCAGATCCTCTATTCCTTAAGCAGTAGATATTGATCCTCTAGAAGCCCAGATGGGTTTTCCGTAGTACCTCAGGAGTGTTTGGTCTCGTGTTTCCCAAATGTTGCTTCGATATCCTGTTCTTCTCAAGATCCTTTTCGTCCGTTGGAACCTTGTTGTTGCTTGCCACTTCAGTTTTTCTACTGGCGTCTAATCAAAGCTTCCCCGATCATCTGCAGATGGATCTCAGGTTCTACCCGCAGGTGGTTCGTATGACTCGCTGTGAGAGCACTACCGGTTATCCGGAGATGCTGAGAGACATGGTCACTTTTCTGGGGTTCCGTTGGGCACCAGAGTACCAGGTCTACGAGCAGCATCGAGATTTTGAGCAGACCTACTACCAGGCTATCGTCTACATTCTGTCAGATGATGGCATGAGCGTAGTCCACCGCTACGAGGCAGTGGGTTCCACAGTGGATATGGCTGTGCAGCAGGCAGCTTATGTGAGCCTCACCGTCCTTCGTGCTGACTACTGGGGATTTGACGATTCTATTTATCGCCACATCCCCCGTGGTTACATCACTTCGGAGGGAGCTCACTTCACTCTCTACGACAACTTAGATGTTTACGAGCATGATAACTCCAGGCTGCACACCACCGCTCAGTTTGTGAGACACAGTGACGCAGTTGCCCGCACACTATCTCAGGAGTTGGCTTCAGTCAGAGAGCAGCTTTACCTTGCTTTGACTCGTCTGGCGACTTACACCATAGACTTTGTTGGAGACGAGCGCTTTGCACGTTTCGATCAGCCAGTTGGAGGTCGTCTGCCAGATGCTGGAGGTTACGAGCCGATCAGAGGTCCACTCCTTAACCTTGGTGCTGGTTACACTGGGATTCCCCGCTTTGGAGCACAGGGAGTCGACGCTATGTACTTCACCACGCCTAGAGTCGGTCTCAGACCACGTCAGATCTACGTGGATCGTCGTTCCACCTACTTCCGTGGGCGTGCTCCTCACCGTACGTACCTCTCGCCGTCCTCGCCGCCGTCCTGCGTGATGAGCATGGGAGTACCGATGTATCCATTCTTAGCTATGTTTAGTTATCCTTTGGTATTCGAACCATTTATGGTGTGTTGGATATTCTGATGTAATTGAACATGTGATGGTGTACCTTTTGGTTATCTATTCATGCGTCAGAGTAATCTATCTTTCGGTTGCCAAGTCTATCATTTTCTATTGTTGTGCTAAAATGCATTTCCATTCAGGATGCCGCCAACAAGGAACACCACGCCTGAACCACCGCCAATCACGGAGCTGTTGACTCAGATGACCCAAGTCATGACGCAGATGGCTTAGTTTCAGGCTAATCAGCACATCAACCAGACAGCTCCACGAGTGAGCATCAAGGAGTTTCTCAGTCTGGGTCCGAGAGATTTCGTGGCCACACGCGAGCCCCTAGACGTTGATGACTGGATCCGTGAGATAGCCAAGGCTCTGGAGATTGCACACGTAGCTGAAGAAGACAAGGTCAAGTATGCCTCCTATCTACTGAAGGGTCAGGCAGCTTCTTGGTGGGAAAACTTCCAGGCCATGAGAACTGGCATGCCAGTCACGTGGGACCGTTTCAAGGAAGCCTTCCTGAAACACCACATTCCAGATGGTCTCATGGAAAGGATGCGTGAAGAGTTTTGCTCTCTCAAGCAGGGCAAGTTGGACGTCATCGGGTATCAGAGTGAGTTCAATCGCCTCGCTCGATACGCTGGAGATGAGGTGTCCACTGAAGCTAAAAAGATGGCAAGGTTCCGCAGAGGCTTTAACCCGGAACTCAAGTATGCCCTCACCAATGTCAAGGCCGACAGCTTCGAGGATCTCGTTAACACCACGCTCAATGAAGAAAACGGGCACAAGGCATTCGAGGAGTCTCGCAAGCACTCGCGTGAGGGTGGTTCCTCCTCCAACATGACCACCCCTCCGCAGAAGCGCCGCATCTGGGTACCAAATGGTGCTGTCACTCGGGCTCCATATGCCCAAACTTCTCCAGGCTTCGCTCCCCGCCCACCCAACCCTGCTCAGGTGCATGATCAAAGGGCTTCGATGGGGCAGCCAAGGCCAGGGCCTCCTCGTGTCGTCACATGCTACAAGTGCAAGCAGACGGGACACTACGCCGATAAGTGCACGCAGAGGCAGCTACCTCCACCACCACCTCGTCCTAACACAAACCAGGCAATGGTGCGCGCTCCCCCGCCTAAGGCCTTCAACTCCAACAACAGGCCTGTCGGGAGGACCGCAAGGGTGAATCATGTCAAGATCGATAAAGCTGAGGAAGCTCCTGACGTCGTTCTCGGTACATTTCCCGTAAACTCTATTCCAGCTAAAGTGTTGTTTGATACCGGAGCATCGCATTCTTTTGTGTCAAAGACCTTTGCCACAACAAACAACCTAATTGTGGTTCCACTAAGCAATCAGATCACTGTTCACTCACCGGGATCTCAAATGTTGACTTCCAAGATAAGTAAGGACAATCAAGTCTTAATTGAAGGTCGCATATTCCTTGCTTCTCTCATGTTTCTTGGAAATTCTTACATTGATGTCATTCTTGGTATGGATTGGCTGAAGGCCAATAAAGCAAGAATTGACTGTGCTCAAAAGTCAATAACTCTGTTCCACCCTTCTGGCCAGATAATCTATTCTCCACATGAATCAAGTTCCATTCAGCTATGCACCCTCAATGCAAAACCTCTACTTCACTTGAAAATGTTCCGGTGGTTTGCGACTTCCCTGACGTCTTTCCAGAAGAGTTGCCAGGAATGCCTCCGGACAGTGCTGTTGAGTTCGTGATCGAACTTGAACCAGGTACTGCTCCAATCTCTAAGCATCCCTACAAGATAGGAACTCCCGAGCTGAAGTTGTTGAAGGAACAAATTGATATGTACATGGAAAAAGGTTACATTCAACCTAGTTCCTCGGCTTGGGGATGCCCAACTCTGTTCGTTGCGAAGAAGGATCAAACAAAGAGACTCGTTGTTGACTATCGTCCTCTTAACGAGAAGACCATCAAAAATAAGTATCCAATTCCTCGCATCGATGATCTTTTTGATCAACTTGCTGGAGCCTCTATATTCTCCAAGTTGGACTTGAGAATGGGTTACCATCAAATAAATATCAGAAAAGAGGATATTACAAAGACAGCCTTCACCACTCGCTACGGTCTATATGAATTCACCGTCATGTCCTTTGGTCTCACCAATGCACCGGCGACCTTCTCTCGACTCATGAATTCTGTCTTCCATGAGTACCTCGACAAGTTCGTTGTGGTATATCTTGATGATATTCTTGTCTACTCAAAATCCGAGGAAGAGCATGAAGAACATCTTCGTCTCACTCTCATGAAGCTTCGCGAGCATCGTCTCTATGCCAAGTTCTCCAAATGTGAGTTTTGGATTTCCGAAGTCGTTTATCTTGGTCATGTCAACTCTGCCAAGGGCATAGCCATTGATCCAGAAAAGGTTAAAGCAATTGTTGATTGGAAACCTCCAAAGACGGTGGGCTTGGCTAGCTATTGCCGTCGCTTCGTCCCGAACTTATCCAAGATTGCCAAACCTCTCACTGACCTCACAAAGAAGGACAAGAAGTTCGGCTGGTCTCCACAATGTGAGGAAAGCTTCAATCTCCTGAAGACTAAACTCACTTCTACACCAGTTCTGGTTGGCCCAGATCCTTCCAAACCTTTCCAAATATTCTGTGATGCTTCTCTCCAAGGTCTAGGTGCAGTTCTCATGCAAGAACGCCAAGTTGTGGATTATGCTTCACGTCAGTTGAACACACATGAGATCAATTATCCCACTCATGACCTTGAACTCGCAGAAGTTGTGTTTGCCCTCAAGAAATGGAGACAATACTTGTTGGGTAATCGCACTGAAATCTTTTCCGATCATAAGAGTCTGAAGTACATCTTCACTCAACAAGATCTAAACCTCAGACAAAGGAGATGGATTGAAAAGATCAAAGACTTTGATCTTACCATTTCTTACACTCCAGGCAAGGCTAATGTTATGGCCGATGCTCTCAGTCGCAAGTCGTATTGCAATAATCTCATGATCATGGAAAGCCAACCTCCTCTTCATGAAGAATTCCAGAAGCTGAATCTTGGTCTTGTTCCTCAAGGCTATCTTGCAAACTTGACAGCCAGTCCAACTCTCGACGACAAGATTCGTTCTGAACAACTTCGTGATGCTGAAATCAAGAAGATTGTAGAGCACATCAAAGCAGGCAATGAGAAATTTGAGTGTTTCTCAATTGATGACAAGGGAACTGTGTTATTCGAAGGACGCATTGCAGTTCCTCAAATTCAAAGTCTCAAAGATGTCATTCTCAAAGAGGCTCATGAAACTCCTCTTTCCATACACCCTGGAAGTACAAAGATGTACCAGGACCTCAAGACACTGTATTGGTGGCCGAGCATGAAACGTGAAATTGCTCAATACGTTTCTGAATGTGACGTCTGTCAGCGTGTCAAGGCAGTTCATCAGAAAACAGCAGGTCTTCTCCAACCTCTGAAAATCCCTGAATGGAAGTGGGACATGATTGAAATGGACTTCGTCACTGGTTTTCCAAAGTCCAAGAGGGGCAACGATGCAATCTTCGTTGTCATTGATCGACTCACTAAAGTCGCTCACTTCTTTCCTGTCAAAGAGACAATCTCAGCTAGTAAGTTAGCAGAGCTCTACACAGCAAAGATTGTTCCTCTTCATGGTATTCTGTTGGAAATAAGCTCAGACCGTGGAAGAATCTTCACTTCTCATTTCTGGAAAAGCTTTCAAGAAGCTTTGGGCACCAAGCTTCTGTTCAGCACAACCTATCATCCTCAGTCTCAAGGGCAAGTCGAAAGAGTCAATCAGATTCTCGAGGATATGCTCAGAGCATGTGGTCTCTCTTTTGGCATGAAATGGGAGGAATGTCTTCCATATGCTGAATTCTCCTACAACAA
This sequence comes from Alopecurus myosuroides, assembly GCA_028641055.1. Lineage (NCBI taxonomy): Eukaryota > Viridiplantae > Streptophyta > Magnoliopsida > Poales > Poaceae > Alopecurus > Alopecurus myosuroides. The sequence goes on along the minus strand of JAPCYS010000461.1, from coordinate 40,500 downwards.
CAGCTTCCAGGCAAGTCTAGGCATGGCACCATTCGAGGCTCTCTATGGCCGCAGATGCAGGAGTCCAATCAATTGGTCTGGAGCTGGTGAACGTTCACTCTTAGGCCCTGACATTGTTAAGGAGGCTGAAGAGAAAGTTCGCATCATTCGTGACAATCTGAAGATTGCTCAGTCTCGTCAGAAAAGCTACTATGACAGGAAGCACAGGGACTTGGTCTATGCAGCTGGAGACAAAGCATATCTCCGTGTAACTCCCCTCAGAGGCACTCATCGTTTTGGTGTCAAAGGAAAGCTTGCACCAAGATATATTGGTCCCTTCAACATTCTCTCAAAGCGTGCAGAAAATGCCTATCGTCTTGAACTTCCAGAAAAGCTATCCAAGGTGCACGATGTCTTTCACGTGTCACAGCTCAAGAAGTGCTTCAAAGATCCAGGTCGTGCAGTTGATCATGATTCCATTGAACTGCAGGAAGACCTCTCTTATGAAGAGCACCCTATTCGCATTCTCGATGAGACCGAGCGCAAAACTCGCAACAAGAGCACCAAGTTCTTAAAAGTGCAGTGGTCTCATCATTCCGATAAAGAGGCAACGTGGGAGACCGAAGAGGATCTTTTCTCTTCTCAGTAGGAATCTCGGGGCGCGATTCCTTCAAGGGGGGCGTTTTGTAACATCCCAAGTATGAAAACAACCTTAGAATGTTTTGCTTTTTGTTAATTTATGTTTTGCATCATGTCATCATAAGCATTGCATGTGGCATGTGTTTCAATTTGAAATTCAATTCAAATTCAAACCAATTAGTTCATACTTGGTATGTTCCAATGATTTCAAAATAAATGACTAACAGAAACAAATCAAATAGTTTAATTGCTTCCCATAAACTTGATTTTCCAAATGAGTGACTTGGTTAATTTTTCAAATAATTCAATTATTGCAAAGTTCAAGCAAATTCAATTAAAATTCAAACATCAACAAATATTTAAAATTTTTGAAAACAAAACATCATGCAACTGGGCTTTTGAGTTATTTAATCCATTAAAAATATTTGCACAATAAAATTCCTTTTATTAAAACCCTAATTTGAATTTCAAATTCAAACACCAAATAAATATTTGAAATTTTGAAAAACCAAAGTTGGTGCACATGGGCATTTCCAATGTGCAGTGCAATCAACTTGTTTTCATAATTTTATAAACCCTAAAAACCCTTCTATTTTCCTCTCTTTTCTATTCTCTACAAAAAAAAACAGAAAGGAATAAAAATAAAAATAAAAATAGTGGGGAGGCAGGCCAGCCCAAGTGGGCTGAGCCCACCTACTACCCCAAGGCCCAGGCGCCCCCCTTTCGATGTCGTCTTCCTCCTCTGTACGGAGACAGAGGAGGGGAGCTCCTCCCCCACCTGCAGCTCCCCACCTCCTTTTTCCCCTCCTTAAAGCCGCCACCGCACCCTCCTGCAACCCTAGCCCCCTCTCCCTCCTTTCTTTCTCCCTGCCGCCGCCGATCTCCCTCTCCTCTTCCCTCACGATCCCCTCCTTCTTCTTCTCTGAACCTGCCACCACCGAGACGACAGAGGAGAACGTCCGGGAGTCGCCGTCGCCATGGAGCCCCTCCGAGCTGGCTAGGAGCGGGAACGGAACCACCGCGGGCACGGCCTCTTCCTCGTCACCTCGACCGAGCCCGGGGAGCAGCAGGACCACCCCACCGTCTCCGTCTTGTCGCCGTCAACGCCACGGCCATCAGCTCCCCGTCGCCACGCTCCAGCTCGCCAAGGCCCTCGGTGAGCACACCCTGTCCCCTTTTCCTTCCCCTCTGCATCCGCGAGCAAGCCCACGCGCCGCGCCGCGCACGCACGGCAGCGCAGCAGTGGCGGCCGTCCCCGGCCTCGTCTGTTTTCCGTCCAGGATCGGCGAGGTTCAGTAACTGAACCGGGTTCAGTTTTCGTCAGAAAACGTGCAAGCCTTCACCTTCACCTCAAAACCCTTCGCGAGCTAGATCCATCACCAGCCGCTCGATAGCCCACTCGCTGTGCCCTCCGAAGCGCAGCGGGAGATCCTGGGTTCGATTCTCCCCGCGCGGAATAAAAACCCACCCTTTTTTTGGGCCGTTGCCACCGCGCGCGCATGGTCCACCTGTCGGTGGCTCCCAAGCCCCGTCAGCTTCCACCGTGGCGTTGGGGCCACCAGCCAGTGACCCTGGCTGGCTCTGCGCGCGGTCTAAACCGGATCCAGATCCAGATCCAACTTTCTTTCGCACACAGGTCCCTGGGGGTTTCACAGTTTAGTCCTTGTCCATCACGAACAGGCCCCTACCTAATTAAAATAATCACAGATTAATACCAAAACTTCAAAAAATGCATAATTAATTCATAATAACCCCAAATTTAATATTTTAAATATGTTTTCCATGCCAAATTAAATTCTCTACCCAAATATAAACTTTGTTTTCTGTTTTGAGTATTTTAATTTGGTGAAATAATTAAATCCTTGTTTAATTCATTTAATATTGCAAAATTCATAACTTGGGCATAAAAATTCCAAATTCAACAAACAAAATATGTATTCCATTCAAAATTTCCTGTAGATTCCAAATATGCAATCTGTTCCCTGTTTTGAGCAAATAAAGTTGCTGCATTAAATCAATCTTTAATTCCATCTTTTAAATTGCAAAATTCATAATTTATTATTTAAAATTCCAAATTTGACAAATGAGGTATCAATTGGAAGGTAAAGTTGTTTTCTTGCTGTTTTCATCATTCATCATGCATGTAATCACTTCAACTTAATTTTTACTTGTAATTCTTTTAATTCATTAATGTTACATATGGGTAATTCCCAAATGCAATTTAAATTGCTATTGGGCCCATTTAAAATTGCTCTTATGTCCTTTATCATTAAATTGATGCATATAATAAATTGTCATGCATCATCCCATGGTTGTGCATTATGCCATGTTATTGATTGTTCGTCTCTCTTCGTTGTTTGTTTGCTTCTTCCCGAATAGACGACGACGTTGAGACAGACGAGGTTTACGACACTACTTCAGATGAGTTAGCCCAGTACCAGGCTACTGAGTTTGCAGGCAAGTATTCACTCACCTGAACCATTGTGTCCTTTCCACACTTGATACCGATACTTTCCGTTGTCTAATCTGCTAGCCTTATGATTCGTTGCTGGTGTTCCGATCCAATCACATGTTATCCTGTAACCCTGATATAGCCTCACCTCCACACCTATAACCATGTTGCTTCTTGGCCTGTGTCTTACTAGCATGCTTAGGGTTTTTGTGCTCGAGTCTGATGTTCGTTATTTCTTTTACCATCTTTAATATGTTCTGGGGCTCGATGTTTAAACAACCACCTGTTAATGTTGAGGTAATAATAATTTGATGATAAGGCACCGGCAGGAGGCCGGGTATGGTTTTAAGGCCTGCTAGTGTCGAGCTCAGGAAAAGTTCTTGTCCTCTAGATCCATGATGAGCGCGCTAACCGCATGTGGGAAGCGTGTATGGGCGCCCCCCCCGCAACTTTGATTCGATTCGCATCTCGTCCAAATCGCCTCATTTAGTTCGGGTTTTCCATTTGCTGCATGCATATGCAGGTGCGAACCCTTGGCGCCAGGGTGGTAACTTTTGTAGTCGGCATTTAGGGAGACACGTTCTTAGAGTGCTATGAGGGTCCCCTTTTCTTCGTGGGGCTTGATTAGCCGTGCGCTCAACTGCACGGGGTTCTTTGGGCTTGATGCGAAGAAGAGTTGGGCTGTGTTGAGTGGCCTGCTTGGTGGGTTTGATCCCCGCCTGGCGGGTTATTCTTACGTGTACGGCCAAATTGGTGCATCCCTGCAGGGCTAAATCTTCTCGAGAAGCCGTGTTGTCCGCGGTTATGGATGACTTGGTGATAGGGCTGGCTAACAAGGATTAGACAACTTACACCTAATTAATAATAATGTGACTAGTAATAGGCTCATTGACACAATAACTTGAACCTTCATCAATCCAACTGTGTGGGTTATCCTCGGATTGCTTCTTTGGATAAGGGGCGAGATCCAGGATGGGTTTGATTGAGGTTAGTGGTAGTTGGCTCCGATGCGCTATCTTATCCCTTTCTTTTAGCCGGATGTTGTAGCGTGTCTCTGTAGTTGGTTAGTGCAGCCCACTGCCGCATCTTTGTGTCACCTATCTTCCGTTGAACCCAAAGCATCTGTACTTGGTGTTGTCGGGTACACTTTGGTATCTTGTGCGTCTTGCTTGCCAGTACTCGTCCGTACTGACCCCTTTGGGGCTGCTGGTTCTGCAGACTACGTTTCCGAGGATCCCCATGGTGGCTACTACGTGGAGTATGACGAGGCTGCTGACGGGTAGATAGCGGACCCGGGCAGGATCCGAGACTTCGTGGATGGGCTCCGTTCTTTTTGTTTCCGGCCTCTTAGGCCTATTTGGATCTTGTCTATACTCAGACACTTTGGATGCTTCCGCTGTGATGTAATGACTTGTTGGGACATGTGTCCTCTGCATGACTGTATTTGCTATCTCTGCTCTAGTGAGAGCTTTTGCCACTTATTTCTATTTCTTTGTGTCTTAGAGATTTGTTGTGATATCACTTGTTCAAATGCCGTTGACGAACCATGTGTGTATGTTATGAAGTACGTCAACGGAAGTATTCGGATTCCCATTGGATGGTTTCACAGACGATGAATAGTAGAGGATGGTTGTCACACGTTTACGTGTTGGCCTACTCATATTAAGATGCGGGTGCAGGTAGGCCCCGTAAGCCAATTATCTACTATTTAGCGGGTTGTGTGTATCCTCTAGAAGTCCGGGTGCGACATGGGCTATCCTAGAACAATCAAGCAAATAGTTCCACATTGCTACCCCCTTTCGACGCAGTTACCGCGTGTGTCCGTATAAGTCAGGTATTTCTCCAGCGGGGCTAGGGTTTCACCGGGAGGGGGCCTACGGAGCGTCTGGATCCCAACACAAGCTAGGGGGTCACCGCACTGTACCAACTATCTCTAAAAATGTCTAGAAATGACATGGCCGAGTAGTGCAGACAACACCCGTCTACACTATTGTACATGCCCTAAAAACAGAGGGAACCAGATCCTCTTACTTTGCCCACCTTACGTTTTCTGACTTTCTCCCATGACACGTGGGTCCGGTGTGTGATGGGATCCATTTGTAAGTGACCTAAAGTCAGAGGATCGCGTTCCCGCATAGAGAAGCGCTCGTCTCAGCGTCTGCAGGCCGTTGCCGCCGTAGTTTGCATGCATGGACTCGATCTGCACCATTCCTTACGATCAAACGATCGAAAATGAAGCGGTGCATGCACTGGGTGTTTTGTCTCAATGTAACTGCATGCAACAACGGACACTGTCTAGTGGGGCCCCGTTCACCAGCCCGGTGCATGCACGCCTCGTTTTTTCAGAGTAAACAACATGGCAGAAAAAGAAAAGACTAAACGTCGCGTCGCATTTGCAGCCAGAAACACGAGTCGTGTCGCATTTGCAGCGACGCAGTCCTCCACGCCTCGTTTTCAGAAGATACGCATCAATGCATATGCAGTGAGGTAGGATTTGGCGTAAGACTTTGGATTTCTTCTCTTCACCTCTTTAATAAACGCATGCAACGTCGAATCACTAGTTGTCCTACGCCTACGCCTGTTCTACACCGCTTTGACCATGCATCTCGACTGTTCTACACTGCATCCTACGTTTTCACACAGTTTGTTTCATCTACCCCAATTAATTCACGTCTCATCGTGTCTTTAAATAGCCCGTTTCACTCGTCCTCCATCTTCTCATCCCTCTCCAGCCCATTTGCCTTCTCTCCCTTCAAGCCACGAACACCATGTTTTCCTACTCTCTCCCTTCAAGCCCCGAGTCTGTCTCCGACGAGGACAACCACCCCAAGGCTCGGCCTTCGTACGAGCCCGACTGGACGCCGGAGGAGACGGGCCTCGTGCCCGTCGAATCTCCCGAACGGGAGCGATCGCCGTCGTCCGACCACGACAGCGTCGAGCGCGCCGAGAACCTCTCCCCCAAGACGAAGAACCGCCTCCTCAAGAAAGAGGAGCGGCTGGAGAAGAAGGAGCTCGAGAAGGAGGAGAAGAAGGAGGAGGAGAAGGAGGAGAAGGCTCTCCGGTCCCGCATCAAGAGAGCCCGTGAGAACGATGAGGAGAGGATGCGGGAGGAGAACCGCCGCGCTCGGATCAAGGATGAGACCGAGACCAGGGCGGCGGAGTGGAAGAAGTAGGCCAACCGCCGGCGGTTGGCCGGACGGCGGGAAGGCCGCCCGCATGCATTCCGCGGGCGGTTAGGGTTTAGGGCTAGGGCCTTTTTTTGTTTAATAGATGTAATATCCGACGGGCCCCACTAAATATATGTAAAGTGGGGCCAATGATTATCCATATATATATATGTCCACTATTTAATTATGTTTGCCAATGAAGTTATGTTTAAATCTGTTTGCCCAAATGAACTCAATGTTTAAATTATATTTGTACGAATGTTAGTTCGAATATTTAAATTATATTTGTCCGAATGTTTAAACTATATTTGTCCAAATGTTTAAATTATATTTGTCCAAAAAATTTAATTTATTTTATCCAAATGTTTAAATTATATTTGTCCAATGTTTAAATTACTTTTGTCCACTGTTTGTCCGTGCTAGTATACCTTGGGCCTCATTTAACATTGGGCATGTCTTGGTTTTAGATGGATCTGCTCTTTTATCCTGAACTGAATCTGAACTGAACTGAACACTGAAGCTGTACATACGAACACTCAAAATTGAACATACGAACTGAAACAAACCAAATCAGGACTGGATTCCTGACGCATTTATTTCAAGTCTTAGCCATACACAAATTGACCATGTCAAGCTAACTACAACACTAACTACATTATTTTTGACTAATGATCTGCAAATACACAATTCCCAGAACAATTGCACATAAATAAAAAATTGCAGCCAGCATATTGCTCTGCTTCTTTAGATCGACAAGCGTCTCCAGCTGTTTGGCCATCTTCTTAAACTCGTCCTTCTGCACCCCATTGTGCACCGTAGCAGATCCCAATTGCTCCACCGCCGGTAGCAAATTGGGCACCTTTTTTTGTCCTCCTTTTGAATCCTCTTTATGTAATCCTCAAGCCACTCGAAATGGTCACATGGAAGAAGATCCTGCAAATACGAAAACCCAAATCGGATGAAAACCCAAATCGGCTGAAAATTGAGGAAAAAAAACGAAATTGACATGGGGGAACACAGATCTCACCTCCCCAAGTTGTTCTTTGCTCTCGCATTTCACATACTCGCGCCCGCGGTTGCCGTGCTTGTCGCTCCCGGTGACCCGCCGCTGCAGGGGCGCCGTCCGTGGGCAGTCAGGGCATCTTCCCATCGGAACTGGCCCGAAGCGCGGCCATTTAGAGTGGGATTCGGAAGCAGAGGTCAACGACATGCCGCCAGAGAAGAAGGGGACGCGTTGCCGGAGAAGAAGCGGAGCTGGGCTGATTTTTCTGCTCACCGCCGCAAGCTCCGCCGCTTTTAAACCGCCGGCCGCAAGCAACGGTCAATAGCTGGGGCCCACAAACCGCTCCAACGGTCAACAGCTGAGCCACAAGCTGCGCCAACGCTCAACAGCTGGGGCCCACAGGACGCGCCAACGGTTCTATGATGGGTCCCACAGGTCAGCATCCTAACGGGGGCAGAAAATAACGGTGGGAGCAGCGAAAGGAGTCCTTGCGCACAGACTAGGGGCAAAACTGATGTCGATTCGGCGCTAGGGGTAAAACTGAGGTCGTGGTGCCAACTGAGGGCACCCTGTTAAATAACCCCAAGTATATTGGGTGTATTGGGGACACAAGAGACTTCTTGTATCTTAATTGCAGGGTTGCCTGAGAGGGATATCTTTGACCTCTACCTCCCTAAGTTCGATAAAACTTGGGTGATCCACTTAAGGGAAACTTGCTAATGTTCTACAAACCTCTGCACTTGGAGGCCCAACACTGTCTACAAGAATAGAAGCGTGCGTAGACATCAGACTTCTAAGTCACATTGGACAAGGCGGGAGGGTGCGTCCAGGTTTGGGCCTCCCAAAACCGACCTTACATAGGGAAGACCCCTCCTCCTCCTGAAGGGAATATGCCCGAGAGGCAATAATAAAGTGGTTATTATCTTATTCCTTGTTTATGATAAATGTTTATTTCTCATACTAGAATTGTATTAACCGGAAACGTTGATACATGTGTGTCTAATAAACAAACAAGAGTTCCTAGTACCGCATCTCGTTTAGCTAGCTCGTTGATTAACTGATGATCAAGGTTTCCTAATCATGAATATTGGATGTTGTTAATAACGTGGTCATGTCATGTGACGAACATAGACCCAAATGACATAGCAGTGCGATCAAGTCATTAAGTTTATATTTTTTTATATCAAACATATGAAGTAACTCTAATCCTTGGACCATGAGATCATGCCAATCACTAACACCGGAAGAGTGCTTTGATATCATCAAACGTCACATCGTAACAGGGTGACTGTAAAGGTGACGTTGGGTATTCGGAAAGTATTAGTTGAGGCTTATGGATCAAGAGTTAGATTTGTCCATCCAAATGACGGAGAGATATACTCTGGACCCTCTCGGTGATATCACATCGACACCACTTGCAAGCACGTGACTAGGTCATAGGGATGTCATATCACGGAACGAGTAAAAGAGTACTTGTCGATAACGAGATAGAACAAGGTATGGTTGATACCAATGATTGGATCTAGGACAAGTAAAATATCGCGAGACAAAGGAAATTAGTTACAACGTTTATGGTTCACACGATAGCTAGATTCATCGTTGAATGTGTAGGAGTCATTACGGATCTCCAGGTCCCGTTATTGACTATTGATCGGAGAGGTGTCTCGATCATGTCTACATTATTCACGAACCGTAGGGTGACACACTTAAGGTTTGATGACGCGATTGAGTGGATACGGAATATCGAAGAAAAGTTTGGATAACACCGGAATTGTTTTGGGGAATATTGAAATAGTCACCGGAATTGTTTCGGGGAATATTGAAATAGTTCAAGGTGGTATATGTTAATGTTTGGTTATGTTAATGTTTATTAATAGGATTAACAAATATTAAAATAAAGAAATGAATTGTTTTATTTATTTATTAAAAAAAATCTTGGAATTTTGAGTGGGAATTGATGAGAGAATGAGTGGGTTGGATGGAGACTCCACCCACATGATGACGGGATAGGTGGATGCACCAAAATTTCGTGGCTGACTCCCCCTCCTATATAAAGAGGGATTGGAGCTCACTCTCCCCCACACACTTGGTGTCATCTCCACCTTCCTCCTCCCGCTGCTCCACCTTATTTTATGTGCTTGGCGAAGCCCTGAACGAAGTTTTCTCCACCACACCACGTCGTCGTGCTGCTGGAGTTCCGAGGGATCCTCTTCTTCCGTTGCCCTGCTAGATCGAGGGAACGAAGGTCGTCATCAAGCCGTATGTGTGACCGATCACGGAGGCGTTGTCGGATTGCAGCGTACATCTTCACAATCTTGAGATCGATGTGAGTTCGACTACATCACCAACGAGATTCGTTCTCGTAACACTTTGTGTCTTCAAGGGTATGTTCTCCTTAAGACTTTCTCTATGCTTATTGCTTACATCTTCTAGATTAGATCTTGGCCCTTCGCGTATCTATCGCGTAGGAATTTTTTTGTTTTCTATGCTACGATCCCTACACCTCCCACTATATATACTTCCCTAATCCCTCATTGAGAGAAGACACAATTGAGGCCCCGTGCCTATTCTCTCTAGTAGAATTAGAGACCCTCTAATTGAATTAGAGTCTCTAATTTGTTTAGAGCTTCTTCTAGTTGGATTTTTGAGGTGTCCTCTCCCGATTAGATCTAGCTCTACTCTCTCTCTCTTCCCCCATGTGTTGGGATCTCTCACCTCAATGTGCACCTACGGTTCCTAGTTCTGAACGGCGAAGCGCTGCAGGATTTTGACGGACGTATGTGTGCGAACTCTTAGAGAGGTAACACGTGAGATCCTCACTCGGCTGGATCCGGAACGCTAGATCCGGACCAGACGGCAACAGTCCCACCGATAGGGTTACCCGTGGGACTCTTTATCCGGCATCACCGACATCGTCGTCGACACATGTTCCACCCTCTGTGTCGGTAATGATTCAGATCTATCTTCGCATTTACCTCCATAGTAGAAATTGTGTGTTGCATAAGATGGAATTTTTTTAATTCGTGCACGCGACCCAATAGGGCCTCCTCTGCAGCTTCCCTTCGGGCTCCGTCTTCGTCTCGGATAAAAATTTGGTTCCGTGCAATTTTAGGACTTTTCGCGAGTTCCTATACAACTTTTCTGAAACAAAAAGACAGCGGAAAACAGGAACTGGCACTAGGCACTGGGTTAATAGGTTATTCCAAAAAAAACACCCTAAAACAATGTAAAAACATGTACCAATCATAAGGAACAACTATGGAACCATCAAAAAGTATAGATACGTTTTGGACATAAGAGAGAAGCCTTGCGAGGACGCATGCAAATTGCAAGATACCTCAAAATGGCAACAGTACATAGCTGCAAATATGTATGAACAACTTATTAGAGGTATGAAATGCAATCAAAAGGCCTAGCGTAGTGGCAAGGACCACGGTCTAGTTGAATTTGGTCTCGTGTTCGAGTTTGTTTCACTTACTTATTTGTTTTTCTCTTTCGTTGTTGAGCTACACATGGGGTGGATGTCTCCCACCTTGCCAGTTTTATGGTGTGTCCGGCTGGCCAACTAATGAGATAGATCAACCAAAAATAAAATTAAGTCAATCACGCATAACAAGTTCCTTAACATTGCACACATTTCACTTGTGGATGATAGAGACAATAACACGACTGCATCGATCGCTCAACTTTCAAGTAAAACGGGATCAAAAACAAAAGAGTCACTGACATGGTCGAACCACCCGATTCACATGACCACGGGGGTGTCGATCATAGGAAAAGTTGCACGCGGAATCTAAAACAGTAGTGGAGGCGTAGCATCCACCACGAGTAACGCGCGTAGAGCGTGGTAGTCGGCGTGAGCGAACCTCCGTCCGACCATCCGCTTCCTCCACGGAGGCGTAGCATCCACCACTAGAAGAATGGTGCGCATCGACCACGACAACACAAAAAACACCCAAAATTCGTGTTGGATGGGCACCATTCTCCACGGAGACAGACTCCATCCGTGGTAGGATCCAACCTTTCTTCTAGTGCTGGTGATCATGGAGAGCCCCGGATTATCATCGACAATATCTCGGCTTTGTCCGTGTGCTTGATCACGCTACCACGCGGTGCTGTTGATCACGTACGTGTGGATATTGTGGAGGTGTTGCGCTTGCGGTACTTGTTCGTGAGGATAATACATCTCCTCGTGATTAGACATGTCTAATTGCGGGGATCGTCTACGTCTACTTCCACGTCGACCTCGTCACGATGAATCTTCCTCTGGTGCGACAGGCTTGGGTAGGTCCGTTGCCTCTCCCTCTCGCATTGGATTTTGGTTATGCGCTAGAAATTTTTGCTTTCGATAGCGCATTCCCCAACAAGAAGGCCTCCGGAACCCCGTCCCTTCGAATCCAGTACGGGAGACGGTCGATAAGGTTTTAGGGGAGCGCTACCGCACGACTACTATCTTCGTCGCCAACACGGACGGCGATGACTACTTCTCGGACGACGACTTCTTTCCTGATGTCGACGGCCTCTTCGACAACATTGTCTACCGCCAAGGCGAACAGGTCTTCATCCAATGTCATGTATGTGATCTTCTACCATCTAGTCAAGATCATGCTTTCTACGATATCTGTAGCAATCTGTGTAGAATTGCTAGTTGTGTACTCCCTGTTAGATATCATGACTAGTTTAATTCATATTATATTAATCACAATTTATCCAATTATTTTATGGATTAAATCATATAGAAAATTGCTCATATGTCCAACGGATATTACCCGTAGGACGGCAGAACCAAATTACCGAGTTGGCGTACTGTCATGTGCGCTTCTCTTACATAAGATAACGGCAAACCGGACAAATGAGAACCACATGTAAATGTGTTGAAACACTGCTATTAGGAACATACTCCAATAGGAACAATCACCACACAAGGAATTCTGCCAGTAATCAAGATAAATCTATGGATATGGAGGGAGTAGCTATTTAAATTGGGGCCTTCTTCCTAGTCGGCAATTTTTAATATGAGACGGAGGAGTATATCTTTTTGAGCATTCCATTAGATGTCCGATAAGATTCAAACAGCTCAAGTTATTTTTAGCTGATCGTAGTTCCTCCAGGATCCAATGTGCAACATCTTGCTCCTTATTTCTTTCATATATAGAAGAGCAGATTGGTAAGCTAAAAGAAAATGACACTAGCTTAAAAATACTGAAACCTTGAAATGTAACGTAAACAGCAGCTGAATTCTCAGCTTTTCATTCCTGCATCACACCATTTCTTCTGAAGATCCGGTTGGTCTCCCGATACATGAACCGGGAGAAATAATGAAGAACAAAAGAGCATATTCAACAGATATGCATAATATGGAGAAATTGATACTTCGAACTACATTAGCTTGGTACTTGCAGTTCTATGAAGTACTACATCGCAGAAAATTTTCAGTCAAAGCAGGAAGCAGAAGTAAAGCGTCCAACAATGTCAGACTAGAAGGGCTTAATCTAGCAAAAGAAACAAAATTATGAGCTTCGGAGTAGTATCAGTTATTAGAGAACTAAAATTTCAGCACAACCATGATGAGACCTGACAAAGCAGAGCAAATGAGATTCAATCACCTGCTCACTGGAAAAAACACCCCTACATGATTCATTCATAATAAATGCATCATCCAAATGAAATGCACGATTATCAACTCAATGCAAGAACCACAGCCTTTTTCATTCGGACATAATGCATGTTATGCATCCATCATCCACAAGGAATGCAGAATCCTCAACTCACTGCAAAAAAAAACCTACAATGAAATGCTTCATCCAGGAAGCTGTAGCAACCACATTACAGTGATGGATGTTCAGCCATTGCACTGAACGCGTTCAGAAGTTCTGAATCTTAGAACCACGAGGCCAAAGACAGGTTCCTCCTGCCAGGAACTGCTAAGTTTTCTGAAGCTATATCTATCTATCTGCATGCACTGGTAGCGACTAGATCAGGGTGTCCGAGGCAAACTGTCAGCGTCAAGATCAGGGTGTCGCAGCGCATTGAAGCCTGAATTAGCAGAACACAATGAGGTAGTTAGACAACAGATCAATATTCTAAATCTCAGAGCTTTGCAAACAAAAACAGTAACAAAGGTCAACAAGACAAATCCGGAAAACAATATAATGTGCAAAAACTAAGCTTGTTGTTAGATACAACCTGAACTTAATTCACTCACAGATACGAAATTAGTTTCTCTGCAAGGGAAAAATGAGATGATTGGACTTGTTTGGTTATGTAGGTTCCATACCTCCTACTAGCCGTATACAATGCACAATTAACAAACTGAATTACTTGACAATAGTGCAGATATGAATATGCGACTTATGAAATATATTTTTAATAACCATTTGAAGCATGTACAGAGAGTAGTGAATTCATAAGCCACCTACTTTTTGAAGAGCAATCATATTAGCACTCCGCTAAAACAAGACCACATATCTAAACCAACATCACTCTGCATAACCATTTCAAGACTACCAAACATGTACTTCTCGACAAAGATAATCAGAGGAAGCAGATCAACGATCTAAATCTATCAGTTTTTTTCTGAAATAAAACACTCTAACCATACCAAGAATACAGCTCATGTACAAAACCTAAAAGCAATATTTAGTACTGTAGGATAGAACCTCAATTTTGTTCACAGGTTATTCAACACAAGTAAGAATAGGCTAAAATTAAACAGATATCACCAACTTCTCTGTCAGGCTGAAAGAGAGATATGACTCAACTGTTTTGGCTTTTGTAGTTCTATAATTTCTACTAGGTTTACTCAATAAATAATTTTTAGTATTTATTGAGTAAACACAAATGGAGGAACCGAATTATCCAAATCAAGGAAGTAGTATGAAACCAACAAGTTCTCCAAACCCCCTGCTCCAAACACGTGGTTTATGAATAACCAGGCAGCCTCAGACCATCCTTTAGCATCTGTACACAGACTTATAATCCACAAGTTAAACTGTAAATTAATACCTATTGTTCCCATTCAACTATTACTTATATTATTTAAAAAAAACTACTACTTATCTACAAGACTACAACAGTTTCAGGCATGTCCCGAGTTCTGACAGAAGTAGATTAGCAGCAGTTTTAGGCCACAGCTGTTTCAGTAAACTGTTTGTCAGACTAGAACGGTTTCAGTCAGCTGTTTGTTCAAGCACAAGCAGATTAACATCCCATTCCAAGATATCAAGACTGCCAACATCTGCTCATTGTGCAGAACAGACTCAATCAATACTACCAATATGTATTTCTTGCATCCAAAAAGAATGTATTTTCTTGCCAAAAGGAAATCAGTAGGGAGCTGCAGACATATGTAGAGAGAAGCTCTCACCTGGTGTCCCCATCCTGAAGACGACGATCTCCATGGCATCACCATAGCCATCGCCGGGCAGGTTGCGGTGGAGGTCTTCGACGAGTGGGGTCAGCCTCCCGTAGCGGCCCGGTCGGACGCACATGATGAGGTCTATGAAGTGGACATACACGGCCATCTCTTCCCTCAGTTCGAACACGGACCTCCCCCTGAACTGGAACGTGGACCAGTCGTCCTCGTCGTAGACCCCGTCCTCGTCGCTCGCCCTCACGTACCGAATCTCCCGCCACTCTGGCACCGTGCGCACAAGTGCCTCAAGGTTTTCGCGGAGGCTGGCCTGAAAGAAGCATGGTTATGTTGAGGAGATGAAAGAAACGGGGTAGTAATCAGAATTTTGTGATCGAAAAAGCAAATACAGTCAAGAACCAAGAAATCCGGAGGTGGAAACCAAGAACTGGTCACAAGATGCGCAAATTTGGCAAGAACAGAACCACGAATCGCTCTCGCACACGAATGAAACTGACACAGAATGAGTAGTCCACGCAGTTAAACTTGAATGAATATTTTTGAAGGACGTGCAAGAAACCATTTCGCGCAATCGATAGGAAGCAATTCGAGAAGAATAGCGAACCTACCTTGGTGGGACCTGGAAGGCCATACAGGCCGTATCTGAAGGGGATGGTCTTCACGCTCCACTGCATCATGGTGCCTACGTTGTCGAAGTTGTCGACGCTGACGCCGTTGTTCCAGCGGAGGTACTTCCCGTTGGCGCGGAGGTAGCGGGGGATGTTGACGTTGCGGATTAGGACGTCGTCGACGGTGCTGGCCATGTCGAGGGCCTCCCACAGGATGTCATCCTGGTCCGGCTCGTCGTAGTTGCGCAGCGCGACGCGGAAGCCGGAGTGTCCGCTCGGCGCCGGCGTGGTCGTGGCGGCGAGGTAGCGGCCGTAGGCGGCGTTGTGGAGGAGCAGGTACCCATTGTGGACGTGGACCGCCCACGCCGCCCGCAGCGACTTGCGTCCCGAGCGGAGGGAGACGCCGTACCCGTCGTCGTCGGCGTGGAGGTAGGCCTGGCCCACGCGGCGGCGGCTCTGCAGCCACACGTACTCCCCGTCGGGGAACTGCTCCATCGGTCGCTGCCGCTGGAGAGAGCAGGGGCGGTGGAGAGGGAGAGGTGATTTTGTGGCGACGGGGAGAAGAGGAGAGGAGAGGCAAGGCGCTGTTGGTTGAGACGGTTACGCACGGGGGCCAAGGCGGGGTATTTGAAGGTGTGCCTGCCACGCCAACGCCATCGCCGTCCTCAGCTTTGGAGCCAGGTGGGCTGCGGGCCATTTTCTCAGCCCAGCCCACGAGCCTCTCTATCCCACAGCAACAGGCCCACACCTTTCTCTCCCGATTGGTTCCAGCGGCCCGGCCCGGCACCGCCGCCGCTACCGCTCCTTCCCTTAACCGGCGAGCTTCTCCTTGCTCTGCACCGGCGCGGCAGTGCGGAGACGAAACGCCTGGGAGCATTGCTCCGTCTCCTTGCCCTACCCCAACGTGCCCACACTCTCTCCCGGCTCTAGCGAGACGACGGCGAGGGGAGAGCAGACCACCGTCAGATCCAGCGAGACTGCTAGTTCCTCCCTCCTCCTTGCTGCTGCTCGCTATTGGCTTGCGGCTTGCTTCTAGGAAGAGCTGGCCATCAGGTTCACCTGGTGTGGCTGTGGTGTATCAACTTGATGAGCTTAGCTAATTTTCCGTCAAAAAGATGAACTTAGCTAGTACTCCCTCCGCTCATAAATAGATGACTTTCATTTGTCCAAAAGTGGATGTGATAAGGGGTGGCCCAATCTTCTCGATGAACTCACAGATAACTTCTGTATGATAACTAGTGCGTCACTAAGAACTCTCCCGGCTGATTCCCTGATGCCAATGCAACAGCTAGCAACCCCAAGGATATTCTCAACTCCACACTGTTGCACAAGTAATCCACCGACTACAAGTGGTCTTGTACCGTCTTATTCCCAGTGGAACAACAGGTAACATGAAAAGTTTGCAGATGAACTTCCAGATGAATGCCTACAGGCTAATTTGATCTAGAGGTCTAGGGTTTTGTGTTTAACATAGTCTAACCTCTCAACTCGCAGGTTGGAGGGTTTTATGAGGTGTAAGGGGTGCGGCCACATTGGTATTGCGCAAGCACCCCTAAACCAACTAGGACTCAACCTATCTAGAGTTTGGACTCGAACCAATTGGATACAAACCGACCCACCATTAAGGGGTACGGCCATAATGGTATACAAACCATGTGTAACACAAATATGACTATATGTGGCGCATTGATATCCATTGTGGGCGCCCTCCTCTTGTTTTGACCATCTCCTAGTGTGGAATAACAAACTAGGGGTTGTTTTCCACACTTGTGCTTTTGTTTTCACCACCTTCTATGCTTGTTTTCACCATGGCATGCTTGTTTTCACCTCCTTGTAGGCTTGTTTTCTCCATGGTGATCTTGTTTTCCAGCTTTTCATCATTGTTTTCCAGCTCCTCTTGGTTGTTTTCTCCATCCATGTTTGTGTTATCAATAAACATGATCATACATAGATGCATAGATTTAGGTAGTATAAAGTTCTCATAATTATAAACATTATACTCAAGTAGGAGTGAATTGACATGTTGTTGTAATAGTTTGGTTCTTGATCTTGTCATGGGACCAATCCTCACTTCATTATCTTGTATAACAACATCATCATGTGTAACAATAGGTGAAGAACTAGGGATGTCCTCATCATCCTCCCCCTCTTGAAAAGGCATCGACCTCGATGCAAGATCATCTCCATAGTAAGGTGTCAAATCAGCCACATTAAAAGAATTACTAACACCAAACTCATCAATTAGAAGGTCTATCTTGTATGCATTATTATTGATCCTTGAAATAACTCTATAAGGACCAGCACCTCTAGGCATCAATTTTGATTTGCGTAATGTGGGAAATCTGTCTTTTCAAAAATGCACCCAAACCATATCACCTGGCCGAAATATCACCTCCTTTCTCTTCTTGTTAATTCTTTCAGCCACATGTTTCCCTTTCTTCTCAATTGCTTATTTTGTTTTCACATGAATTTTCTTCACAAAATCGGCTCTCTTTGACGCCTCCATAATTTTTCTCTCTTGTATAGGAAGTGGTAACAAATCTAGTGGAGTAGTAGGCTTGAACCCATATACCACCTCAAAAGGACATAATTGAGTAGTTGAATGCACAGCCCTATTATATGCAAATTCCACATGTGGCAAGCACTCCTCCCACTCCTTCAAATTTTTCGTTATCATGCTTCTCAAGAATGTTGACAATGTCCTATTTACCACCTCGGTTTGACCATCTGTTTGGGGGTGACATGTTGTGGAAAATAACAATTTGGTGCTAAGTTTCCCCCATAATGTCTTCCAAAAATATCTCATAAATTTGACATCTCTATCTGACACAATTGTCCTTGGCACTCCATGTAATCTTACTATTTCTTTGAAGAATAGATTAGCAAGTGTTACATCTTAGAAAAGCTGTCCACAACCACAAATATAGAGTCATGTCCCCTCTTTGTCCTTGGCAAGCCCAACAAAAAATCCATACTTATATCTTACCATGGTGTATTTGGTGAAGGCAATGGTGTATACAACCCGTGGGGTTTCAACTTGGACTTGGCCTTATTGCAAGTTATGCACCTTTGCACAAATCTATAAACATCTCTCCTCATATGTGCCCAATAAAAAAATTCAGCTAACATAAGCAATGTTTTCTATCTTCGAAATGTCCCATTAATCCTCCACTATGAGATTCTTGTAATAAGAATAAACGCAAAGAACACTCGGTATACACAATTTGTTAGCTCTAAATAAAAACCCATCATGTATATGAAATTTTTCCCATGCCTTAACATTAGTACATTTAGCAAATGGCATAGAAAACGCATTATCCTCAGCATATAAATCTCTTATTCCCTCCAAACCCGAAACCTTAATCTCTAATTTGGAGAGTAGCATATTTTTCCTTGACAAAGCATCAACAACTACATTATCCAATCCCTTTTTATGTTTAATGATGTATGGAAAAGATTCTATAAATTCAACCCATTTAGCATGTCTTTTATTCAAATTAAATTGGCTCTTTAAGAAATTTAATGCCTCATGATCAGAATGTATAATAAATTCTTTAGGACACAAATAATGTTTCCATACCTCTAAAACTCTCACAAGTGCATATAGTTCTTTATCATAAACAGAATAATTCAATTGTGCACCATGTAATTTTTCAGAAAAGTAAGCAATAGGTTTCTTTTCTTGCATTAACACACCTCCAATACCTATGCCACTAGCATCACACTCAATCTCAAATTGTTTATCAAAATTTGGAAGCATTAACAATGGGGCCGAAATCAATTTCTCCTTTAATGTATCAAAAGCAATATCTTGAGCAACTCCCAGTCGAAATCTACTCCCTTTTTAGTTAGATCATTCAATGGTGCAGCAATGGTACTAAAATCTTTCACAAATCTTCTATAAAAACCAGCAAGACCATTAAAACTTCTAACTTAACTCACATTAGTTGGAATAGGCCAATTTTGAATTGCTTCAATTTTTGATGTATCTACTTCAATTCCATGTTTAGAAACTACATATCCTAAAAATATGACCTTGTTTTTGCAAAAAGTGCACTTCTCAAGATTACCATATAATTTATTCTCTCTTAACACATGCAAGACTTGTCTAATATGATCAATATGTTCATGTTCATTGTGGCTATATATGAGAATATCATCAAAATAAACTACCACAAATCTACCAATAAATTCTCTCAAAACATGGTTCATAAGTCTCATGAAAGTACTAGGTGCATCAGTTAAACCAAAAGGCATCACTAACCATTCATATAAACCAAATTTTGTTTTAAATGTTGTTTTCCACTCATCTCCCTCTTTCATTCTTATTTGATGGTAACCACTACGCAAATCAATTTTAGAGAAAACATCAGCACCACTTAATTCATCTAACATGTCTTCCAAACGTGGTATAGGATGACGATAACGAATAGTGATGTTGTTAATTGCTCTACAATCTACACACATGCACCAAGTACCATCTTTCTTAGGGGATAAAATAACAGGAACACCACAAGGAGAAAGACTGATTCGAATATACCCTTTGTCTAGTAGTTCTTGTACTTGTTTCTGTATCTCTTTTGTTTCTTGTGGATTTGTTCTATAAGGGGCTCGATTTGGCAAAGATGATCCAGGAATTAAATCAATTTGATGTTCAATCCCTCTCAATGGTGGCAGCCCCAAGGGAATTTCTCCTCGAAAAACATCATCAAATTCCTTCAACACACTAGAAACACCAAGAGAAATAGGGGTCATGTCATTAGAACCAAAATCTCTCCCTTGTGAATAAGCACAATAGGGACTAGTGTAGGATCCTCCCTAAATTCCCTCAAATCCTCCTTAGTGGCCAACATGCATAATAGGCTCTCTCTCTTTATTTTTATTTTTACCACTCGAATTGGTTTGACTACTACTACCCACAGCTTGTGAATTTTGTTTTCCCTCATCCATCTCACTCTCTTTTTCAATTTTCACTTCTATTTTGGAACGAGACTCATTTACAATTTGCTGTGGTGTCATAGGCCTCAGAATAATAGTTCTCCCATGGTGATTCAACTCATAAGTATTGGCTCTCTCTTCATGCTTCACACTCCTGTCGAATTGCCATGGTCTTCCCAACAATAGGTGGCAAACAGTCATAGGAACCACATCAAACTCAATGGAATCCTTATAAGGACCAATCTGAAATTCCACACGCACCATATGGCTCACTTTCATCTCACCAGTGCTACTCAACCATTGTATATGATAAGGAGAAGGGTGTGGTAAATATTTCAGATTTAGCTTTGCACATAGATCTTTGCTAGCCAAATTCCTGCAACTCCCTCCATCAATAATGACTTTGCAAGCCATATTAGGAACAACAACAGCCGTTGTTTGAAACAAATTGCACCTTTGATTTTCAGGACTAGGAATAACACTCAAAGATTTTTGTGTGCAAATAATAGATGGCATAGTAGTAGCATAAGCATCCAATGGAGAATCACTCAAATATCCATCATCATCATCATTATCATTAGGATCAACATCATCACCTGTCTCATACTCATTGTGCTCATTAATAATCATGATTTTTGTATTAGGGCAATCCCTCTTAAAATGACCTTTTCCTCCACATGTATGGCATGTAATATCCATGTTTCTTGATGTGGAAGCACTTGAACCCGTGGTACTAGCTGCTGATTGTGATGATTTCTTTGCAACGGAAGTACTAGGCTCGGCCTTGGATGAGGAAACACCACGGCTAACGGAAGGTGGAGGTGGTGTACTAGGCATAGAAGTTGATCTCAAAGGAAATCTGCCCCTTGTTCTTGCTGTAAATTTGGCCTCCTCATTAATATGTGATTCGGCCTCTCTAGCATGATGTAATAATTCATGCATATCAGTATAATGGTGATGCCTAACAATGCCCTTGATTTTGTAATTCAAACTGGATAGAAATCTTTGCATTGTTTGCTCCAATTGCTCTCTCACACGTGCTCTTTGCATGATTAATTCCATCTCTTGATAATAAGCATCAACAGTCATAGAACCTTGCCTCAATTGTTGCAATTGATCAAATTGTTGTCTAATATAATTTGGTGGTACAAATCTGTCCTCATGACCCTCTTCATAGTATTCCAAGTGATAATGGGTAATTCACCATCTTCATGTCTTTGTCTCACAGTAGTGTCCCACCAACGAAGAGCATATCCATCAAACTCGGAAGAAGCCAATTTAATTTTTCTGTCCTCAGTATAATCATGCAAACGCCATAGCTTCTCAATTTTCAGCTCCCATAACAAATATTTTTCCACATCCATGTTGTCAAAGCTGAAAGGTTGTATAGAAAATTTGGGTTTACCCAAACCATCCTCCTCTCTATGATTTTTAGGAATAACATGATTGGCAACACGGCTAGCTCAGCCTAGAAATCCTCCTCGGCCTCTTTCCCCTCTAACTCCACGGCCACCATTATTTTCCACTCCGTCATTAGCTTCAAAATCATTATTTGCATCACTATGCACACTAGCATTATCATCATCATGAACAGGTAATCTTTGTGCAATTAAAGTTTGAAGAGCCTCAAGTTGAGTATTCAATGTAGCAATGGAAGTTTGTATAGTATTCACTTGCTCATTATTGGTCTCGGCCAACTTATGTGTCTTCCCCACTTTATTCTCCATGGCTTGCATTGCTTCATATAGGGGATCACAAGCATCAGTCACAAATTTCTAAAGATCTTGGTGGTTGTCTCTCACTTGGTTTGTCAACACATCTCGTAGTGCCTCGTACTCCCTCCAATTCACTCCTTCTGTTTGGTCCTTCTTTTGCTGCACAATAGCATCACTAGAGAGATCCATTAGGAGGTTAGTGAAAACAGAAACAAGTATCAATAGGGTGTGTCTCTCACAGCTCACTCAACAACTAGCAAAACAATTGAGTTATCTTAGTTCTTACCGTTCCAAAGTGAATAGAAATACTTACCAACAAGTAGAGGCAATTAATGTACTTTCATGTGAAGAAGAGAATACCCAGGGTTTTCACTCTCACAAAGGCAAACAGGTTATTTAGTGGGGCTTGGTATGGATACCTAACAATCACCAAAGTAACAAGTCATATTTGTTGTTTTGTGATGATATAAAAAAAATACCCAAGGAAACACACACCAATAATGGAGACAAATGTGGCAAAGAAAATATATGGATGAAATTTTGCAATGCTCTAGAAAGTCACTAGCTAGGCTCACAATAGACAGGCACAAGATTGCTCAATGAAAAACCAAGTGTCACAATGGCAAGCTCCACTAGTAAACAATAATATCACTTCGGCCTCTTTGCAATTTTCTGTTTTCTCTTTTCTTTTTTTTCAATGGCCTTAAACACAACTAGGATAAATATGAACCAAATAACAAGTGAACACAATGGTAGTGACGATAATGAGCAGCCTGTCATAGCACAAAAATAGCTATACTTGTGGGCAAGTTCCTATTAAATATGCTGTAGAAAGACTGTGGTTAGGTTCACAAAGATTGGATATAGAACTCCTAAGAAAAACAAAAAGGAAAAACAAAAGAAACTAACCTAAAAGTAGCTAGGAATCTCACGGCAGGAAAACAATCAAAATCCTGCCGGACGGCAGAGAAAACGGCCGAAAATCATGCCGCGGCAGCAACTTAGGCGCTCACGGCAGAGAACAGATGCGCGGCAGCGAAAAGCTGCCTTCTGTGCCGCGGTGTGTGTGCGTGGCAGCGGGCGAGTAGTGCGCGGCAGCGGCGGCAGAGATTTTCTGCCGTGGGGTGTGAGCGTGCGGCCGTGCGATCGCACGGCAGCGGCGATAGAATTTTTGTGCCACGGTTGATGCAACGTACGCGCACGGCAGGAACTTTATAGGCGGCACCAAAATGCACAGATCTGTGCCGCGGTAGGATTCCGAGTTGCAATAGAGATCCCAACCGAGGAAGAAGAAAAACGCGCGCGTGATAGCACCCCTGCTCGAATCCGATTGTAGCTAGAACACCAATCAACTCTAGTAGCTCCCGAATAGTAATCCGAGTAGGGCTAGACTAGGGAGATCAAAGGAAACCCGTAGCTATTTTTTATGCGATTTTTGATATTGACTCGAAGAACACTATGAACCCTAAACCTAGCCGAAACAAAAGACACAAAAACAGAAAAAGAAACGCAAATCAAACACAAAAACAACAACTAAAACTTGAAACTAAGATGAATCTACGGCTATGGCAATGATCTAAACCTATTTTTGTGGGGGGAATTTTCTGGATAGGAAGAAAAACACTCAAATCTAAAGGGAAATATGATAGCTCACCGAGGCAACCTGTAAATCTGATACCAAGATGATAAGAGGTGTCCCAATCTTCTCGATGAACTCACAGATAACTTCTGTATGATAACTAGTGCGCCACTAAGAACTCTCCCGGCTGATTCCCTGATGCCAATGCAACTGCTAGCAACCCCAAGGATATTCTCAACTCCACACTCTTGCACAAGTAATCCACCGACTAAAAGTGGTCCTGTACCGTCTTATCCCCAGTGGAACAGCAGGTAACACGAAAATTTTGCAGATGAACTTCCAGATGAATGCTTACAACCTAATTCGATCTAGAGGTCTAGGGTTTTGTGTTTAACATAGTCTAACCTCTCAACTCGCAGGTTGGAGGGTTTTATGAGGGGTAAGGGGTGCGGCCACATTGGTATTGCGCAAGCACCCCTAAACCGACTAGGACTCAACCTATCTAGAGTTTGGACTCGAACCAATTGGATACAAACCGACCCACCATTAAGGGGTGCGGCCATAATGGTATACAAACCATGTGTAACACAAATATGACTATATGTGGCGCATTGATATCCATTGTGGGCGCCCTCCTCTTGTTTTGACCATCTCCTAGTGTGGAATAACAAACTAGGGGTTGTTTTCCACACTTGTGCTTTTGTTTTCACCACCTTCTATGCTTGTTTTCACCATGGCATGTTTGTTTTCACCTCCTTGTAGGCTTGTTTTCTCCATGGTGATCTTGTTTTCCAGCTTCTCATCATTGTTTTCCAGCTCCTCTTGGTTGTTTTCTCCATCCATGTTTGTGTTATCAATAAACCTGATCATACATAGATGCATAGATTTAGATAGTATAAAGTTCTCATAATTATAAACATTATACTCAAGTAGGAGTGAATTCACCTGTTGTTGTAATAGTTTGGTTCTTGATCTTGTCATGGGACCAATCCTCACTTTATTATCTTGTATAACAACATCATCATGTGTAACAATAGGTGAAGAACTAGGGATGTCCTCGTCAAGATGTATCTAGACACTAAAACATGTCTATATACATCCACTTTAGAAGAAATGAAAGTCATCTATTTATAAACGGAGGGGGTACATATGAAACTCTACATATGATCATCCATCGGAGTTGTAACAGTTATTGTACACGAGCGTTCAGTTACAATTCTTCAGGTTCTCGTGCAACTAGTGCTATTATTCTCCCAATTGCTTGTGGAGAGTTCCGTACGTAACCTGTCCCCTAGCGGAAAAAAAAGCTAGGGTTTCTAGTCCTCCGTCGGCGACTGCTGGCGTGAGTTGGTTTGGCTCTTCTGATTGCTTGGAAGGCTTCGCGGATCGCTCCCTCGAGTCCCTCAAATCGGTGCTAGGTTGTGATCAGCAGACCCGTCCCTGTCGTGCTGCGTTAGATAGGCCATGGATGGATCGGGCGACGGAAACGCGGTACGGGAAAAGAACAAGGAGGATCCAAGTGCTTTGTTGGATCGACTAAATCTGGAAGATGACAAGAAGGACGATTTGATCTGGGAAGAAGAAGTAGACACATCGGAAGATCAACCTAAGTGGTTGGCTCTAGCTAGGGTTTTGACGAATAAAAATTTCAGCCAAGGAGCCCTAATTGCGGACATGAGGGCTGCCTGGAGTCCAGCGCAACTTGTGACCTGGAGAAGGTTTAACGCAGATCTGTTCACAATTCAATTCAATTGCCTTGCTGATTGGAATAAAGCACTTCATCAGAGCCCTTGGGAATTCCGTGGATATGGAGCTTTGCTACTAGTTGAATACGACGGATTTTCTAAACCGAAAAGCGTGAAACTTGATAGACTTGAGACTTGGTGTCAGATCCATAATCTCCCAGATGGGGTGTTGAAGAACAGGGGTTTTGTAGAAAATCTGGCAAGACGCATTGGAGATGTCCAAGAGGTTCAGATTTTTCTCCCGAGCGGCTTTGTGGGGGAATTCATCAGAGTTAGGGTGAAGCTCGATGTGAACAAGAAACTGACTAGGTTTGTGAGCTTCACTAAAGGTGGGAAGACTGAGTTTTTTCAAGTTAAATTCGAGAAACTACCGAATTTTTGTTATGCTTGTGGACTTCTAGGGCATTGGCATCAGGAATGTGGTACAGGTGAACATGCTGAAGATAAACTTGAGTGGGGACCTTTTATCTTAGCTCCTAGGCGTGGACGAGGAAGGGGACGTGCTGCTGGATTTGGTCGCGGTTACGATCCTTCTGAGAATTCCCATCCTTTCAGAGGCCGGGAACGAGGGGATAGAGGTGGAAGAACATCATCTTGGGAAGGTTCGGGTGGTGAACCAAAAGGCCCATCGTATAATTGGCGATGGAATAGTACGTACACAGCTAGCCATGTTGATTTTGTTCGATCAGAGGAATTGATAGACCCGTTGAGTGGAGGTTTACCTGAGGATAATTTTTCAGATGGTGGCCCAACTGCTAGAAAACGCCTTATTATGGAGCCTACACCCAGCGTAGAAGGTAATTCTGCTATAGTTCCTTCTGACAAAAATTCTTCAAACTTGCAGGGCTCGGGTGCTACTAATTTGGGAGTATCTAAAAGTGCTGACCCTATTGATACGCCTCAGAAGAGTTTGAATAAAAAGAAGATGAAGTCTAATAATGGTGTGGCTGTTGATACAATTGAGAAGAACACAGGTTTGGATGACCGGCTTGGTGATCCAAATTCAGAACTGAATTCTGCGATGATTGAAGATCAGAGTAACGATTTACCGAAGACTGGAGATTTCTCCTCTTCAACAGGATCGGCGGGCTTCCAAGAGGAGTCCGTCCGGTTGCAATGAGGATATTAGGCCTGAACTGTCAGGGCTTGGGTAACACCCCGACAGTTCGAGCGCTTTAGAATGTCCTGAGGCAATGTAACCCTGAGGTTGTGTTTTTGTCGGAGACACACCTTGATAGCTATCTGGCAGATTGTCTAAGAAAGAGTTTGAAGATGGATATGAAAATTATTAATCCTAGTGATGGAAGAAGTGGTGGACTAATTCTATGTTGGAAACGAGAAATAGTGATTGATCAAATATTCTCAGCTCCGAAGTATATTGATGTGAAAGTGATTGAGGCACCGGGGAAGACTTGGAGATTAACCTGTATCTATGGTGAACCTCGCTGGCAGGATAAGTACAAGACATGGGAAAAAATTAGAGAACTTCATGCTAACTCTAATCTTCCATGGGTACTGATTGGAGATTTCAATGAAATTTTGTTTTCTCATGAGAAAGAAGGTGGTAACGCTAGGCCGCAGAGGTACATGCAAGCCTTGCGGGATACTCTTTGGTCTAGAGGACCTAGGCTACGCGGGTGATCCATTCACCTGGAGACGTGGCCGTATTCGAGAAAGGCTAGACAGGGTGGTGGCCAATGGCGAGTGGATGACGATGAACCCGGGTTTTCATGTACATCATCTGGAATTTATAAAATCGGATCACCGACCTTTGCTTCTTGATACTGATTTTAATCCGTTTATGGTAAGGCCATCTGGAGTTAGACGGTTCGAAGCGAAGTGGTTACAAGAAGAAGGATTTCGTTCGATTGTTGAGAGAGCTTGGGAAGATGCGGGGCTAGCTACTACCAACGGTGTGCTAGCCAAAATTAGTCATATGCATGAAGCCCTCCATGCATGGGACAGGCTGGAGCTGCGGAAGCCGAAGAGACGCCTGCGGCAAGCCCAAGCTGAGATGGAAAAAGCTCTATCGGGCCCTATGACTGATGAGAATGAACGGGCTAACTGGCTTCAACATGTTGATCGTAACACGTCCTTTTTTCATAACTTTGCGTCGGCCCGGAGGAAGAAAAACTTTATTAAAAAATTAAAGAATGCAAATAACGAATGGATTGAAGGTACGGACCCTCTGAAACCGTTGGTATTCGATTATTTTGCTAACCTTTTTTCTTCGGAGATTTTGGAAACAGACCCAGCTGTGTTAGAGAAGGTCCTTCCGAGAGTTGATTCAGACATGAATAGAGTACTGTTGTCTCCTTTCTCGGAGGAGGATGTGAGGAAGGCGATGTTCAGTATTGGCGATTTTAAAGCTCCCGGCCCGGATGGTCTTCACACTATATTCTATAAAAAATTCGGGACACTATGTGGACCGGAAATTACACAAGAAATACTCCAGGCTCGAAATATTGGGATTATTCCAGTTGGGTGGAACGACACGACGGTGGTTCTCATTCCAAAGGTGGACACTCCTGAGCGGATTACACAATTTCAACCCATAAGCTTATGCAATGTCATCTATAAAATCATCTAAAAAATGTTGGCGTTTAGACTCGAGAAGATTTTGCCTGAGGTTATTTCTCCAATGCAAAGCGCATTTGTTCCGGGTCGACTTATTACTGATAATGTGTTGGTTGCTTATGAATCCATTCATACAATAAAAAATAAGCGAGCCGGGAATAACGGCCTTTGTGCGGTGAAACTTGATATGCACAAGGCCTATGATAGGGTGGAATGGATCTTCCTTGAAAACATGATGAGAAGACTGGGATTCGATGAAAGATGGATTTCTTTGATGATGGCGTGTGTTAAATCAGTAAGATATCAAATTAGATTCAACTCTACTGAGACCGAGATGTTTATGCCTACAAGGGGTCTACGGCAAGGGGACCCACTCTCTCCATATTTGTTTCTATTATGTGCTGAGGGTTTTTCTAGTCTATTGATGCATGAAGAAGAAGTTGGTGGCATCGATGGGATAAGAGTGTGCAGGAATGCACCATCAGTATCACACCTATTATTTGCTGATGATTCACTTATCCTCATGAAAGCTGATTTGACTAATGCAACTTCGCTGCAACAAGTTCTAGATACCTACTGCGCTAATTCGGGACAACTGGTGAGTTTAGCAAAGTCCAGCATTTTCTTTTCTCCTAACACTAATGTTCTTGTGAGATCTGATATTTGCGAGGCCCTCCACATTGATACCGAGGCATTATCTGATAAATATCTCGGACTCCCGGCGATCGTGGGGGCTGATAGAAGTGATTGTTTTGTTCATTTCATCGAGAGAATTATTCAGAGAATTAATGGTTGGAAGGAGAAGCAATTATCTATGGGAGGAAAAGAAATCTTACTAAAGTCTATAGCTCAAGCTATTCCTGTTTATGCCATGTCAGTATTCCAAATACCGAAGGGTGTGTGTAAGAGTATGATGGATGCTATTTCAGATTTCTAGTGGGGAGGTGATGAAAACAGCAAGAGAATGCACTGGATGGCATGGTGGAAGCTCTGTTATCCCAAGCGTCAAGGAGGCATGGGATTTCGTGATTTTCACTCCTTTAATCTTGCTATGCTGGCTAAACAAGTGTGGCGTCTTATTTCCACCCCGGACTCTCTATGTGCTACTGTGCTAAGGGCTAAGTATTACCCCAATGGAGATATTCTCAAGGCTGGCCCAAAGGCGAATTCTTCCTTTACTTGGCAAAGTATCCTTGCTGGTATCGCTACTTTTAAACGAGGATATGTTTGGAGAGTTGGAAATGGTGAATCTATTAATATTTGGGAGGACACCTGGATCCCGACTAGCCCTACAAGAAAAATTATTACTCCAAGAGGCCGGATTGTATATTCAAAGGTGTCAGATTGAATATCTTCAGTGACAGGTTCGTGGGATGAGGTGCTGCTCTGAGGCCTCTTTTTTGAAGTGGATGTTCAACGTATTCTACAAATCCCAATAAACAATCATGGTTTTGATGATTTTATTGCATGGAATTTTTCGAAACATGGTAAATATTCTGTTCGGTCGGGGTATCATATCCAATGGAAGCATAAATTTGGGGCAACTGCTGCCCAACTGTCCCTGCCAGGTAGTTCGGCTACTAACCCTGTGTGGAAGATTATTTGGCAGCTTAAAATCCCAAGCAAAGTGAAAATCTTTATATGGCGTGCCCTACATGGTATTGGTCCTCTCAAATGCATACTTGCAAATCGCCATATTGGCACGTCAGCTGAATGTCCTATATGCCAGTCTGGCCCTGAAGATGTGCGTCATATGTTATTCACTTGTTCCTCGGCTCAAGACCTTTGGAATGAATTGGGAATTTCCGAGTGTATACAGGAAGCATCTAATATTGATCTGTCTGGGTCTGCAGTCTTGGAATATCTGCTCAGACTCCCTGATAATTCTTTGACTGGTTTTGAGTTCGGTCGTAAGGAGCTTATCTCGGTTGCTTGTTGGTATTTATGGTGGATCCGACGTCAAAAGACACACAATGAGTCGGTTCCCCCTCTGGCTAAATGCAAAATGTCTATATTGGGGATCACGGCAAATGCCTTCGGGGTCTTATCTAGGAAGAATGCGGGGAAGGTCGCTAAATGGAAGAAACTCTTGTTCAGGTTCTATTGGTGCCGTTCTACGAGACTACCAGGGTAATTTTCTTGCGGCGAGGTGTACCTTTCTCCCTCATGTTGCATCGGCGGCTGTGGCAGAAGCCATTGCAATGCGGGAAGGATTAAGCCTTGCTAATTCTTTGGGCCAAAATGTTGTTCAAGCCGAGTCTGATTCCATGGAGACCATTGAAGCTTGTTCGGGAGAAGAACCTTGGTGGAATGAATCTGCTGCTGTGTTTGCTGATTGTGTGGATCTAGTTTCTCAAATTGGTTTTGTGTCTTTTAAACATTGCCCAAGAGAAGCAAATAAGGTTGCTCATGAAATTGCTAGAAATTGCTTCATAGACAAAATCCAATGTAATTGGGACGATGATCCCCCTAGCTTTCTTTTAGGTCGTCTGATAAATGATGTAACGATTGACAATGGTTAAAGGCGGCAGGTTTCAGACGCACTCTTTCCCTAACCAGGGTACCGAGAGGGACTGGTAGGGTTTTAATGAGACGGCTTGCTGACCTAATATATTGGTGGAAAAGTTTCAAAAAAAAAGTGCTATTATTCTCCTATCGTCATCTTTTAATTTTACTTGCGAGCTGGCGTATGATGTCAGTTCACTTCACTTTTTCTTTTTGCTCGTGATTTGGGTTAAGTGTTCAGATCCAATGCATTTCGACATGTTTTGGTCGCAACTCAACACTCGGGCACCAAATAGTCACAGCATACACCCAGTACAAAAAGGATCTGCTGCTCGCTAAACCTCCAGAAAATTTAATCTAGTTCACTAAATCGGACTTGATTTTCAGCCCGCAAAAACATTCCAGAGAAAATAAACATGGTGTTTGAGGAACGGAATATATTAAAGTAGCGAGAAAAAGGTTCATCATTGTCCTGCCGCGAGAACATAATCTAGCGACGGAGCCACAAAAGAAAAACTAACACCAGGTCTAGAGCAAATGTCCCCTACAACACCACTGCTTACTCTTCATCCGAGCTCTCGTACGCCAGACCAAGCAAGCTTCCAGTCACGTTCTGTGCCCTAGCCTCCGTTGGTTTTGACGATGGCTGCACACAGCTGGCCGCCCCATGAGACGATCCTTTCTCGCTTTCACCAGGTGGCTGGTTCTGACACGAAGGGGTTTTGCTGGCAGAGACTTCTCGGTTCTGCTTAGGTCCATCGTTCTCGGCTGCTTGCGGAGGGCTGCCAACTTTGGGTCGCTTCGGTTTGATCCCCACAATATTCTTTAAGAGATCACGTTGCCTGCCCATGAGTTATGTGTCATTGTATAAGAAAAAGGCGCTGTGGAGGAAACATAATGTTTGTTGCACACTGCTTAGAAGCTTACCTTATATCACTTTTTGGTCTAGCATCGACACAAAGAGGCACAGGTACAGCAGGTGAAGAATCAGCTAAAATTGCTGCTTTGTAAGGCCAAGGTTAAAGAAATCAAACAGACTATAACGTATACCCATATCTAAATGAGAAACCAACCACCCCTGCCTAGGGATGTTTCTCTGTTGTGCTATTCCAACAAATGAAAGACGAATCACATAATAAACATGTGGAAAATTGCTAATTAAGTTCAATGAGAAACTAAGTCTCTACTGTGCTATTCCACCTAATGAAAGGAAATTAAATAATAAATATGCGTACAATCGCAGATTGACATAGCACGAGCTACAGGACCTCTGGATCAAATAGTATTTTATAAAATGCAAGCTATGATGTTTCATTAAAGAAAGGATATTTTAAAAGCGGCGAATGCCCGCTTCTCTGTACGGCGAAGAAGACGCTCTGCATCTTCCTCAGCCTCCATTTGCTCTTTGAGGTAAAGCAGATCATCACTGTCTAATGCTGAAGAACATACAAGTAACAAAGAATAAGGGTTAAGAAGCAGCAAGTATGGAGTCTTCCTCAAAAGAAGCATGAAATACCTCCTCGTCCATGAAGGTAGCCTCCCCTCTCACCAGCAACATCCTGCATCTGTTGGCATCAACCGCCCAGTAGAGAGCCAAAATTTCTGTGAGGGCATGTTATCAGAACATGGTGTGTACAAGTCAACTGGTGGCACAAGTAATGGAATCAAGCTTTCCAGAAATGATATGTCATCTCACTACCACAGCTAAATGCTATACCACTGAGCTCAGCAGAGAAAATATGCAATATCAACCTAAGGCAACCCTCTAAATATTTCTGCCACATTGGATGATTTATCAGTCTAAAGTAAATTATGAATTTCAGCTTTGTATATTTTCTGCTCACTGTAATACCATCCAACTACTACTCTATATCTGCAGCAACAATCCATACATAATGCATATTATAAGCAGAATACCATGTAAAGAACTGTATCACCAACCCAGCACAATCCACACTATGCCACATTAATAAATGCGAAAGTTGGCAAATCCATTCATTCAGACATCAAAATTAGATTTCGGCAGAGTTAAACCTCCCTTTTATGCTGAATTTTGACTTAAATTTCAGTAGCTAATGAGACTATTTCCTCTTACAAAATAATATGTCTACCAGGAAAGTGCCACTAAGTAACTGTAAGATTCAATATATTCACATCCCGTGCAGATATGCATCCAAATGCAGTAGCAGCAACAATACAATCCGGTTAACCTTTGCAACCATGCGCTGGAAGGTGACGTCTTCATCGTCGATCTTGTCCTTTCCCTTCCCCAACTTCCTATCTGCACACCCACAACATAAACACCAAAGATCGTCAAAATTATCCCAACTAAAATTCCTAACAAAGAAACAGGTAAGAACTAGTGGAAATGAGAGTGATGATGAATCATCTACCTTTAGGATCGGTGAGATTGGTGTACTCACGGACCTCACGCCCAGACATGTCAAAAACTCAGCTGGGTCCTATGTAGATCCAAAACCGACATCAGATATACTCGATTCTTTATTCTGGTTTCTAAATAATGGTAAGAGTTTGGCCAGGGTTTTTCTTAACAGACCAATAAACTGTTCGGTAATCGTAAATCAAAACTGCTATGAGTCACCAGGTCCAACCAAATTTTAACTTCGTAATCTTATTGATACAAAAAATTAACAAAAATTACCCTTTAAAGACAAATGGTGTACACCAGGGGTGACCAATTGCTAAATGTAAAAGGACTGTCCCCTACATATGCACATGGGAAGTAACTCTAGCGCACATCCTTCGCATTTTGATCAAGTAACAAACATTTCTAGTGACTAATTTAGGATGTTGAGTTACGCCTGGATGTGTAAAAGATGTATCCAATAGTCATCCGCAGTTCAGCGACTTCCGTTCGTAACACGCCGGTTAGCCGCAAGATTTGTTACAATATAATACAGTTACAAAAGGTGCTGCCATAACATGTAAGGGCGTGTTCTCTATGTGGAATGTATTCATTGCCTGACCGTTAACATGCACAATTTTATTCACTCCCTAGTCCCTACAGAAGACAACAAGTTGGGTACAAAAATCCATACAATGTGGACAAGGTTTCAACAGACAAGAACACAGATATGTTTAATGTCCACAATAATTCGGACCTAAAGAATATGAAGAAGGAACAAGCTCCAGACTTGTGTTGTTTTCTGTCAATTCGCATAGTCAGGCATAAATTCTCGTTACCACTACTAATCGATCCATGAACAGAGGGGATACATACAGAACAAGCTTCATGCGAAAATTTCTGCAAATCCAAACACGCATACATAGAGCTACAAGAAACGATTCTCGCGAATCTGGAGGGCGGTAAGATTTTCTTACCCTGCGGGCGCGACGAAACGGAGGGCAGGAGCTTAGGAGGGGCAGGCGACTGCTGAGGATGAGGGGGGCTGTAGGGTTGTTGGGGAGGAGTGTAGAGCTGGGCGCCAACCTGGTTCCGAGCGGCGGCGGCGGACCGCGGCGCGGGGGGTGGGGGTGCGAAGGGGCGGGGTCGCGAGGGAGAGACAGCCGTCGGGCCGGATTGGGAAAAACGGGGAGCTGGATTTTGGCTGTAATTTCTGCCAAAACCGATGCCTATTCCGTGAAAGGGTTTGGAAGAAGCCCGAAGGTGCAGCCAAATTTTTTAGGCTGCAAGAAAAGACGCTTGAGATTGAGCAGTGGGGATTTCGTGCACCGAGCTGCTCCAGTACTCCTCTTCATCTAAAAAAATCCTGAAAATCATATTTACAAGTTTCAAAAAAATGAAAAAACTCTTTGATATTCTCAATAATTTATTATATAAATGTGTAAAATCTCAATTTAAAAATATGTGTACTTTAAGGTAGCCAAAAATGACAAGTATACAGGTCTATAATATAGTTCAAATCTCCAATTTTTTTAAGTTTTGTTCTTTTTATGTGTACCTCATGATATAAAGAATTTCGGGTTGTGATTTTACAAGCTTGTGGGCTATATCATGGACTACACACAGAATTATTTTTAATATTTTTTTGAAACTTCTAATTTTTTTTTTAACGGAGTGAGCACTAGAACTCTGGAGCCAAAATGATATTTCGGAGATTGTCTCGATTTTTAGTTCGAGGCGAGATAATGAATAAGTCTTGAGTATGAGCCTCATTTGTAACTCGGTTAAAAGATTATTAATCTATTTTGACTCAATATTATCGCCCAGTTTTAACTCGGCATAGTTCAAACTGCAGAATAAAAATATTAAAAATGGTGTTGCCTTTTAATAGACGCAAGAGTTTTTAGTGCTTTTCACGTACGTGCCAATAATTAGGTAATCACATAATGGGCTTGTAAGATTTTCTTGGTAATTGTATCTGGTTGGCTCGAATTTGAGTTGAGCAAACTCTAGAATTCTAATTCTAGATCGAGTAAGACAAGTTCGCTCATATTATAATACCAAGGCACGCGCAAAAAACATGGTGCTCCTGCAACACGCCCGCGCAGCTGCCGCGGCCGCCAGGTTCGGTCCCCGCTTCTTCCTCGTCCTCCTCTCTGCTCCGGCCGCTCGGATTCACCTCGCCGACCGTCGCTGGCTTGCGATTTGGGTCGTTCAATTCGCAAGATCTGGAATCGAGCTCATCATTGTCCTCCGTCCCTACGACGCCGTCATGGGTGTCCCATTCCCACATCCTCGACCTGCTGGCGCCGATGCAGTTATGGGCGCAATGTCGTCCCCCATTCAAGCCCCTGCCTACCTCGACATTCAAGACCAACAGCTGGACGGGCTGGACTTCATTGCCAGGGCAGGAGGCCCTGGTCAATTCGGACGCGGCGCGTCATCCCGATGTGTCCGCGGCTGCGACAGGTAGCATTCAAGGCCAAGATCTTCAAGCGGACTGGCATGTGGTTCACCCCCAGCATTGGTGGCGCCAGCTACCCCATACAAGGCCGGCCGGAAGGCATTCAAGGCAGCGCCAAGACCTCTTCCTGGCTTCATTTGCTTCCAGAGAGAACAAAGGGGACAAGCCAAGAAACAGAGAGTGTTTTCACTGTCTCGTCCGGGGACACATTGCGCGATTCTGCAGAGACTCGGTGTGGTGCCGCTACTGCCGCAAGCAGGGACACATCAAGGGGGAGTGCAGACGCCGTGCTCGCGGCCGCCAACTTGCCAAGGCCACCCCTCCACCGCCCCCACCTTCGGACCTCCAGTTGCCTCCTCCTCCTCCCCTGCCGCTCCCTCCCTCGCGACCGCAGCAACCTGTGGTGGCCTCGACTTCGACAAGCAGCCTTCCCCTCCAGCTGGAAACCGCCACCATGCCACGCCTCGGTGACCCCTCGCTGCGGCCCACTGAAGGCCACCTCGTCATCGCCTCCAACCTCGCCATCGAGCTTTCTGCTCAAGGCCTCACCTCCCACGCTATTGTCGTCCGCCTGGTCGGCACCAAGCCACGCGCCAACGCCAACGATGTCAAGGCTGTCATAGTCAAGCGTGCCGAGCTCACGGACGATGACCTCCGGGTGGTGCCCTACTACCCGGAGTATTTCTTCGCGACATTCTTCCACGGCCACCATCGTGGTGAGGTGACCAAAGAGGGTCGTTTCTCCTCCGGCAGGCTCGAGTTTCATGTGGTCAAGTGGATCCACCTAGCCCACGGTGATGCCACTGCCCTCAACTACCACGTCCACATGTGCCTCGAGGGAGTCCCGTTCCAGGCGTGGAATGCCGGCGTCGTCGACAAGCTCATCGGCAAGAACGCCATCGTCAACTACTTCGATATCGCCACGCTGCAGATGGAAGATGCCTCGGTGATGATCTTATGGGCATGGCGTGCCAATCCTTCGGACCTGGCCAAGGTCATGTGGCTCACCATTCTCGATGGCCGGTGTCGACGTTCGGGCTCCGCGACAGCAATGTTCTGCAGGGAAAGAAGGGCCTCACCAGTTGCGTCATCATCCACCTGGAACTGCACGAAAACCTGACGCCTGACACTAATGGTAGGCCGCCGCGCCATCCCCGTGAGGAGCGCTTCGACTGGACTCTCGAGATTATCGAAGGAGAGCATGAACTATGGGACAGGCGGCTCGAGGGGCCACCACACCATCATGACCGTGACCGCCGCCATGACCGTAATGAAGATGATCGCCGCGGCCGCGATAGGGAACGCCGACAGTTCTAGGCCGGAAGGTTCTTCCGTAGTCGTTCCCGCGCTACCGCGGTTGGGCGCCGGGGCGGCGACGTTCAACAGTGTGACGATGACGAGCTGATGAGGGACGCGATGACAGTCGCAACAGGCGCACGTCCGAGCTGCCCATCCTTGACCACCGCAAGGTCGATCCCTCGAAGATGCAGCGCCTCAAGGACGGCTCCGTAATTCTTGCGTCAGGCCAGCGCCTCCATGGCAACTCGTCCCCACCGTCTCGCTGTAGCAGCAAGGCGCCATCCCCTGGTGGCCGTGGGCGTTCGTCGGGACGCGCCTTCTGGCAGCCACGACGTCTCGCCTTTGTGATTTGCAAGGGTGCGGAGGGGTCTGCTATCCAAGCTACGCTGCAGCGGCTCTGCGCTCCAGGCTCGAGCACCTCTCCGCTTGCTTCCGGTCCTTGCTCGGCGAGCGGTATCTTCTCCTGCACAAGACTGCAGCGCACCCCGTCTCCTGTGTCGGCCTCACCTACATCTTTTGGTGCTTTCAGCACTCTATGTGGGGACATGGCTGCATCCCCGACCCCTTCGGTGCTCTCTGCTGACCGCGAGGCCTCTCCTTCTGTTGATGGTCGTGCCGCTACCCCTGCGGCGATCACTGGCATCTTTGCCCAGCGGCGCTCGCCCATGCTGTCCCGGCCTCCATCGTTCTCACCTTGGCCTTCCCCGCCTGTGACACGCCAAAAGACGTTGGTCGGCATCGACTTCAACCTGCCACGTTCCAGCTCTCGACTCAAAGCCAACGGTGTCTGTGCTCCTATCGCCAAGCTGGTTGAGCAGCTGCTCTGCAAGCGATTGAGCACGCTAAAGGATGGTGAGCAGCTGATTGAAAATGCCATTAACAGGTTTGTGGAGATTTTCCGGGGCAAGCTGCCCCCCAATTGCGATCGCGACCCTAGGCACGCTCTTCCGCCTCGACTGCGACCTCTCCACCGCGATTGAAGAGGCTCTCCTGGCCCATGGTGGTGCTTCTGGGATGGAGCACGCTAAGGACGAGACTGCACCGGCCGGCGACGACGGGCTGATTCTGGAGTCGCCTGCACCTGTTGGCTCGCCCGTGCTACCGACGTACAGCACCTGATCCTGCGTGACTTCTGCTTTCTCCCTAGGTCCTTTAGTTTCGATGATAAGTCAACGTGTGCTACTTAAGATGATGAGTGCCTGGTTTCTAGGCTCCAATACCATGTTCCTCCGTGCGTGGTACGTTGATACGAAGACTATTGTTTGCTGCGCTCCAACGCTACAGCTGAAAGTACAAGGATGCCGCCTAGAGGGGGTGAATAGGCACTTTAAAATAATTACTGTTTAGGCTTGAGTAAATGCGGAATAAAACTAGCGTTTAATTTATCAAGCACAAAACCTATACAAGCTAGGTTTACCTATGTGCACCAACAACTTATGTTAAGCATGATATACAACTAAGTGATAGCAAGATAGATGACTTCAAGAACGATGGCTATCACAAAGGTAAATGCATAAGTAATGAGCTAGAGTGTAGAAATAACCGAAGCACAAGGAGACACCGATGTGATTACCGAAGTTCCTTCCCAAGGGAAGTACGTCTTCGTTGGAGAGGTGGGGAGCCACCTAGGCGCTCCTCAATAACACGGATGTGCACACCTTATTCTCCTTGAGCATCTCCGGTGAGGGAGATGCTCGTTTCCACTATAAGGTCGACTTGAAGGCGTTGACCAAACCTTACACGGGGTTGAGGCTATCTCCACAACTCAATTGGAGGCTCTCAACAAAGTTTCTTGCAACAAGGTGGAAGCCCCAAGCACTAACCGTCTAGGGTGCCCAATACACCCAAGAGGAATAATCTCTCCAGTGACCAAGCACCCAAGAGTAACAAACTCATGAACTTCTTTTTCACGAATCTCGTGGGGAATTCAAACCGATGCACCAAATGCAATGGCAAGAATACACAAAGTGGTCAAGAACTTCTCTTCCAAATCACACCAAAACAAATAATGCTATGGAGGGAAGAAGGAGGAAGAATAAGGAAAACAACAAATGAATCCCTAGATCTAGATTCAATAGGTTCCCCTCACAAAGAGGAGGGATTGATTGGTGAAGTGGTAGATCTAGATCTCCTCTCTCTTCTCCCTCAAGTGAAAGCAAGAATCATTGGAGGGATTGAGAGATAGAAAGCTTTTGAAGGTCAACAATGGAGGTCAAACTTGCCAAAAAAAAGTTAGGAAACCATTGGGGAAGAAGTCCCCTTAAATAGGTCACCCAGATATCCAACCGTTGAGGGCAAAATCGCGCAGGGGCGGTACCTCCGGTGAAACCACCGGAACTACCGCCCCCCCCCCCTCCTGGATGAGTTAGAACACCAAAAGGGCTGGAAAACTGCCCCAGGCAGCGGAACCTCCGGTGGTTTCACCGGAGGTACCTCCATGGGCATCCCGAAAGGGTTTCCGGTGGAGCCACCACCGGAACTTCCGGTGCTGGAAAAACTGCAGAACACCCGGTACGAAAACGGACGTAACTTTTGCATCCGGACTCCGTTTTTGATATTCTTGGGCTCGTTGAAATCGCAACGACGAGCACTACACGAATATGAAGAGAAAAATCATAGTACAAAATGGGAATATAAAACCAAATGATTAAAGGTTTGATCTATCAATAAAGGACAACCGGTAGAAATCTCCAACAACAAAAATGCGATAAGTTTTTCATACGAAATCCATTTTTGATGAACTTGAGCTTGACATGAAGAACATGAAAAGCTCTAAAACCTCACATGGAGAAAACCCAAATAAGAACCAAGAAGGATGATGCCAAGTATGAAAAGGTTTGAGCTCTCTACGATAGATACGATCAAGATATGCATTCAAGAACCTCTCTTGATAGTACAATTATCTATCCTATAATCCGGTCTCCTGACTAACATAATGAGAATGGTAAAATAGAAACCCTATCTAAGTCATACATTTTCCTTGCGCAATCCAATTGATCTAGATGATGACGATCTTAATCACCTCAAGTTGGACCACCTTTCTTGATTGCGCTTCGCTTCGTGAAGACTTATAAATTGCTCCCCCATAAGCTAATATTAGAGAGCTTATCACATGACCATATTCACTTTACCATAACCTCCATATGGATGGAAAGCTTTGCACACCTACTTGATCAATCAAGTATCTTCTCTTTATTCATGATGATGATGACTTGAAGGTAAACATGAATGTTCACACAATCTCCTTCTTCAAGACATGCTTGTAATATGGTCAATAGTAGCATGAAAATTCTTCTATTGATCATATAGATATATTCACTAAGTGATGATCTTTATAGCATTCAACCTTGAATCCAACACATGGAGTTCAAGTGGTGCCAATGGACAAGCCTATAATAATTTCTCCAAAGATTAGTCCATAAGGATTGTCATTAATTACCAAAACCATACATGGGGGAACCATACACTTTCAATCTCCCCTATTTTGGTAATTGATGACAACCCCTTTTACGAGGGTTTATATAATGAATTAAGAAAACATGCAAAACAAGCATGCACAGATGCAAGAGCATGAAAGGTGAAAGGTAAACGCTTAAGAACGAAACCAAAGCATAAAACCAAATTCCCTTAAACCCTCTAAATCTCTCCCCCATTGGCATCCATTGCCGAAATGGGCGGAAAATTTTAGACGGCCAAAATAGTAAGAGCTCCCCCATAATTTAGGAATATTCAATGAAGAATAGATGGGGGAGATCAAGCTATATTGAGGACCAAGAAGATTGTAAATAAGATTATAATTCTCTAAACTTGTTCCAAAGAAAGGCAAGCAATCAAAGTGATCCGAAAAACCGATTGAACACAAGATTTTATGATTTTAGCAAAACAGTGTTTTAATGAAAATGGAGAAGCTCCCAAATGTTCATGCATTATTTAGAATTCTTGCATTCAAATACAAAGTGCACAAATATGGAATCATCACTCCCCCAATATCCTTTGAAACAAAAAAACAAGTGCAAGAGATCATAGATAAGAAGAAAAATAAGGCACCTAAAAAAATTGGTTGAGCACCAAGAGAGCATACCAAATCATAATT
>JAPCYS010004055.1:0-52578 GCA_028641055.1 Alopecurus myosuroides | reverse complement strand
AGAATCCGACGTCGGTGAGGGGCACAGAGAGTGATGCTATCTTTGGCACACAACACCATGATACAATCTAACACATGGCATGGCAAAACATTGGTTTAGGTGGGATCCCGACACTCCGGGTCCCCTCTCCGGAGATACACTATCCCCGTGTGTAGAAAAAGACGGAACCGGCGTCTAGCCCCCTCTGCGTGAGCCGGAAGTGGGTAGCAAAGTGGAACTAGTTGCTTGGTTGTGTCATGTTAGGCCCAAGGAACACACTTGACAATGGTAGGGCCCACCTACATGCAAGATTCCCCCCGTTACGTCAGATCCGGGAGTTTCGGGGTGTGAGCAGTCCTGGAACCCGCGAGAGAGAATCCGACGTTGGTGAGGCCCGGCACAGAGAGTGATGCTATCTTTGGCACACAACACCCATGATACAATCTAACACACATGGCATGGAAAAACATTGGTTTAGGTGGGATCCCGACGCTCCGGGTCCCTCTCCGGAGATACACTATCCCCGGTGTAGAAAAAGACGGAACCGCGTCTAGCCCCCTCTGCGTGAGCCGGAAGTGGGTAGCAAAGTGGAACTAGTTGCTTGGTTGTGTCATGTTAGGCCCAAGGAACACACTTGACAATGGTAGGGCCCACCTACATGCAAGATTTCCCCCGTTACGTCAGATCCGGGAGTTTCGGGGTGTGAGCAGTCCTGGAACCCGCGAGAGAGAATCCGACGTCGGTGAGGCCCCGGCACAGAGAGTGATGCTATCTTTGGCACACAACACCCATGATACAATCTAACACACATGGCATGGCAAAACATTGGTTTAGGTGGGATCCCGACGCTCCGGGTCCCCTCTCCGGAGATACACTAGCCCCGGTGTAGAAAAAGACGGAACCGGCGTCTAGCCCCCTCTGCGTGAGCCGGAAGTGGGTAGCAAAGTGGAACTAGTTGCTTGGTTGTGTCATGTTAGGCCCAAGGAACACACTTGACAATGGTAGGGCCCACCTACATGCAAGATTCCCCCGTTACGTCAGATCCGGGAGTTTCGGGGTGTGAGCAGTCCTGGAACCCGCGAGAGAGAATCCGACGTCGGTGAGGCCCCGGCACAGAGAGTGATGCTATCTTTGGCACACAACACCCATGATACAATCTAACACACATGGCATGGCAAAACATTGGTTTAGGTGGGATCCCGACGCTCCGGGTCCCCTCTCCGGAGATACACTAGCCCCGGTGTAGAAAAAGACGGAACCGGCGTCTAGCCCCCTCTGCGTGAGCCGGAAGTGGGTAGCAAAGTGGAACTAGTTGCTTGGTTGTGTCATGTTAGGCCCAAGGAACACACTTGACAATGGTAGGGCCCACCTACATGCAAGATTCCCCCGTTACGTCAGATCCGGGAGTTTCGGGGTGTGAGCAGTCCTGGAACCCGCGAGAGAGAATCCGACGTCGGTGAGGCCCCGGCACAGAGAGTGATGCTATCTTTGGCACACAACACCCATGATACAATCTAACACACATGGCATGGAAAAACATTGGTTTAGGTGGGATCCCGACGCTCCGGGTCCCCTCTCCGGAGATACACTAGCCCCGGTGTAGAAAAAGACGGAACCGGCGTCTAGCCCCCTCTGCGTGAGCCGGAAGTGGGTAGCAAAGTGGAACTAGTTGCTTGGTTGTGTCATGTTAGGCCCAAGGAACACACTTGACAATGGTAGGGCCCACCTACATGCAAGATTCCCCCCGTTACGTCAGATCCGGGAGTTTCGGGGTGTGAGCAGTCCTGGAACCCGCGAGAGAGAATCCGACGTCGGTGAGGCCCCGGCACAGAGAGTGATGCTATCTTTGGCACACAACACCCATGATACAATCTAACACACATGGCATGGCAAAACATTGGTTTAGGTGGGATCCCGACGCTCCGGGTCCCCTCTCCGGAGATACACTATCCCCGGTGTAGAAAAAGACGGAACCGGCGTCTAGCCCCTCTGCGTGAGCCGGAAGTGGGTAGCAAAGTGGAACTAGTTGCTTGGTTGTGTCATGTTAGGCCCAAGGAACACACTTGACAATGGTAGGGCCCACCTACATGCAAGATTCCCCCGTTACGTCAGATCCGGGAGTTTCGGGGTGTGAGCAGTCCTGGAACCCGCGAGAGAGAATCCGACGTGGTGAGGCCCCGGCACAGAGAGTGATGCTATCTTTGGCACACAACACCCATGATACAATCTAACACACATGGCATGGAAAAACATTGGTTTAGGTGGGATCCCGACGCTCCGGGTCCCCTCTCCGGAGATACACTAGCCCGGTGTAGAAAAAGACGGAACCGGCGTCTAGCCCCCTCTGCGTGAGCCGGAAGTGGGTAGCAAAGTGGAACTAGTTGCTTGGTTGTGTCATGTTAGGCCCAAGGAACACACTTGACAATGGTAGGGCCCACTACATGCAAGATTTCCCCCGTTACGTCAGATCCGGGAGTTTCGGGGTGTGAGCAGTCCTGGAACCCGCGAGAGAGAATCCGACGTCGGTGAGGCCCCGGCACAGAGAGTGATGCTATCTTTGGCACCAACACCCATGATACAATCTAACACACATGGCATGGCAAAACATTGGTTTAGGTGGGATCCGACGCTCCGGGTCCCCTCTCCGGAGATACACTAGCCCCGGTGTAGAAAAAGACGGAACCGGCGTCTAGCCCCCTCTGCGTGAGCCGGAAGTGGGTAGCAAAGTGGAACTAGTTGCTTGGTTGTGTCATGTTAGCCCAAGGAACACCTTGACAATGGTAGGGCCCACCTACATGCAAGATTCCCCCCGTTACGTCAGATCCGGGAGTTTCGGGGTGTGAGCAGTTTTGGAACCCGCGAGAGAGAATCCGACGTCGGTGAGGCCCCGGCACAGAGAGTGATGCTATTTGGGCACACAACACCCATGACACAATCTAACACACATGGCATGGCAAAACATTGGTTTAGGTGGGATCCCGACGCTCCGGGTCCCCTCTCGGAGATACACTAGCCCCGGTGTAGAAAAAGACGGAACCGGCGTCTAGCCCCCTCTGCGTGAGCCGGAAGTGGGTAGCAAAGTGGAACTAGTTGCTTGGTTGTGTCATGTTAGGCCCAAGGAACACACTTGACAATGGTAGGGCCCACCTACATGCAAGATTCCCCCCGTTACGTCAGATCCGGGAGTTTCGGGGTGTGACCAGTCCTGGAACCCGCGAGAGAGAATCCGACGTCGGTGAGGCCCCGGCACAGAGAGTGATGCTATCTTTGGCACACAACACCCATGATACAATCTAACACACATGGCATGGCAAAACATTGGTTTAGGTGGGATCCCGACGCTCCGGGTCCCCTCTCCGGAGATACACTAGCCCCGTGTAGAAAAAGACGGAACCGGCGTCTAGCCCCCTCTGCGTGAGCCGGAAGTGGGTAGCAAAGTGGAACTAGTTGCTTGGTTGTGTCATGTTAGGCCCAAGGAACACACTTGACAATGGTAGGGCCCACCTACATGCAAGATTCCCCCCGTTACGTCAGATCCGGGAGTTTCGGGGTGTGAGCAGTCCTGGAACCCGCGAGAGAGAATCCGACGTCGGTGAGGCCCCGGCACAGAGAGTGATGGTATCTTTGGCACACAACACCCATGATACAATCTAACACACATGGCATGGCAAAACATTGGTTTAGGTGGGACCCCGACGCTCCGGGTCCCCTCTCCGGAGATACACTATCCCCGGTGT
This sequence comes from Alopecurus myosuroides, assembly GCA_028641055.1. Taxonomy (NCBI): domain Eukaryota; kingdom Viridiplantae; phylum Streptophyta; class Magnoliopsida; order Poales; family Poaceae; genus Alopecurus; species Alopecurus myosuroides. The sequence goes on along the minus strand of JAPCYS010004055.1, from coordinate 48,862 downwards.
AGAAAAGACGGAACCGGCGTCTCCCCTGCGTGAGCCGGAAGTGGGTAGCAAAGTGGAACTAGTTGCTTGGTTGTGTCATGTTAGGCCCAAGGAACACCTTGACAATGTTAGGGCCCACCTACTTGCAAGATTCCCCCGTTACGTCAGATCCGGGAGTTTCGGGGTGTGAGCAGTCCTGGAACCCGCGAGAGAGAATCCGACGTCGGTGAGCCCGACACAGAGAGTGATGCTATCTTTGGCACACAACACCCATGATACAATCTAACACACATGGCATGGCAAAACATTGGTTTAGGTGGGATCCCGACGCTCCGGGTCCCCTCTCCGGAGATACACTAGCCCCGGTGTAGAAAAGACGGAACCGGCGTCCTAGCCCCTCTGCGTGAGCCGGAAGTGGGTAGCAAAGTGGAACTAGTTGCTTGGTTGTGTCATGTTAGGCCCAAGGAACACCCTTGACAATGTTAGGGCCCACCTACTTGCAAGATTCCCCCGTTACGTCAGATCCGGAGTTTCGGGGTGTGAGCAGTCCTGGAACCCGCGAGAGAGAATCCGACGTCGGTGAGGCCCCGCACAGAGAGTGATGCTATCTTTGGCACACAACACCCATGATACAATCTAACACACATGGCATGGCAAAACATTGGTTTAGGTGGGATCCCGACGCTCCGGGTCCCCTCTCCGGAGATACACTAGCCCCGGTGTAGAAAAAGACGGAACCGGCGTCCATTCCCCTCTGCGTGAGCCGGAAGTGGGAAGCAAAGTGGAACTAGTTGCTTGGTTGTGTCATGTTAGGCCCAAGGAACACCCTTGACAATGTTAGGGCCCACCTACTTGCAAGATTCCCCCGTTACGTCAGATCCGGGAGTTTCGGGGTGTGAGCAGTCCTGGAACCCGCGAGAGAGAATCCGACGTCGGTGAGGCCCCGGCACAGAGAGTGATGCTATCTTTGGCACCCAACACCCATGATACAATCTAGCACACATGGCATGGCAAAACATTGGTTTAGGTGGGATCCCGACGCTCCGGGTCCCCTCTCCGGAGATACACTAGCCCCGGTGTAGAAAAAGACGGAACCGGCGTCCATTCCCTCTGCGTGAGCCGGAAGTGGGTAGCAAAGTGGAACTAGTTGCTTGGTTGTGTCATGTTAGGCCCAAGGAACACCCTTGACAATGTTAGGGCCCACCTACTTGCAAGATTCCCCCGTTACGTCAGATCCGGGAGTTTCGGGGTGTGAGCAGTCCTGGAACCCGCGAGAGAGAATCCGACGTCGGTGAGGCCCGGCACAGAGAGTGATGCTATCTTTGGCACCCAACACCCATGATACAATCTAACACACATGGCATGGCAAAACATTGGTTTAGGTGGGATCCCGACGCTCCGGGTCCCCTCTCCGGAGATACTTCGTGCATTTGTAGTTATTTGGTGCAAATATAATGTGTGTTTGTTGCTATTTGATGCGAAAATGTGTGTTTTGAGTGTTCTAGTACTGAAACATGTCAAATCTTTACTATTAAGGTTACAGTGGCGGTGAGGCGGTGTCACACATCTAAAAAATTACGGGACAAATGCCACTCCACTTCTCTCTCCTCATATACACACGAGAACTAACTAACATGCATGCATGCACTAACAAACAATATCCACTCCACTTCTCTCTCCTCGTATACACACGGAACAAACTAACACACGGCCCATCCATGTTGCCACGCCACGCGTAGTCCAAGTGGTGTAAATGTGTTGGTGTCCAAGGGTCGAAACCATCACTCGCCTCGCTGGGGCATCACCCACTCCAAGTCGGGTAGATACCCGACAGGACCCCATAGGGAGCGGGAGACGTCCCCGACCTCATGTCTGTGGGTATCCCGGCGGCTCTCGCTGCACCATCGGTCGGAGTTCTCGCTGGGGTCATTGTCGTTCTCGAGCCCTTCGGCCACATCACAATTTCTACGACTGTCTCGTAGTGCCCCTCGCCACCTCTTGGAAGTAAGGCGTTGCCCTTCAGACCACAACGCGATACCCGGGACAACACTAACCATCCCCGGCACTACCAACGGCACCACCAGACCATCCTGACACTCGACATAAGGCTATCAGTCAGCTTCTACTTCGACATCAGCACCGGTTGTCATGAAGCACCAACCGACTACTTTAAGAACACCTCGTCAAGCACCCGATTACGTCACACCGCTCGTAACTTTTCGCAACTTGTTGTTTATTCCGTAGCAAAGCACGGGCATTGTGCTAGTATATATAAATTGTCATTTAATAGGAAATGAAGCTATATATAAATTGTCATTTAATAGGAAATAAAGCAAATGCAAGCAGTTCTGTGCGAAAGATCTATGTCTTTGCCGAGTGTAGCACTCGGCAAAGACCCCCTGTGGTCACTATGCCGAGTGTCTTTGCCGAGTATCACGATTTTGTGCACTCGGCACAGCGGTACTATGCCGATGGCCCCGATTTTTGGCACTCGGCAAAGCCTAGCACTCGGCAAAAATTCGGCGGGCAGTGAATAGGTACCTGGCCATTTTTTCCCCTTCTCCCCCAAATCCAGATCGACACTACCCGTGGTCCTCTTCTCCTCCTGCCCCAAGCCGCCGCCACCGCCCACCACCGACGACTCGCGCCGCCGCCCACCAACGACGCGCGCCGCCGCCCTCCTCCCCTCCGCCACGCCCTTCCCCCTCCTCCACCTCCTCCTCTCCCTCCCCCTCCGGCTCCACCCTCCACCTCCTCGACCTGCCTCTCCGGCTGACCACCTCCGGCCACACCAGCCTCTCCCGGTCGGCCCCTCCCCCTCCGCCGCCTCCTACTCGATCTGCAGCGGCCCTCCACCGCCCCCTCCTCGATCTGCAGGGAGACGCCGCCGCCACCACCGACCCGCTCGCCTCCGGCTTCTACGTCGTCCCCGGCCAGCAGAGGCTCTGGTCCAACCCACTCCCGACCTCCTGCATCCCCTACAGCAGCAGCAGATCAGGTGAGCTCCTCCTCTGCCTCATTATTTTTGTGCATTTTTTTTCACTGTTATTTGTTCAGGCAGAGGCGAGGCTCTGTTATTTTCACTGTTATTTTGTGTTAGATGTGAGCTCCTCTCCTCCATGTGCTCATATTTGTTCAAGAAAGTATTGACCAGGCCTTTTTCCAGTTTTTATTATTTTGGATCTCTTTATATTGCTGTTGATTATTGTCAACACAGAGGTGGGGCTATAAAATTTTCCATATGAAATGTACTGCAAAGAAAGAGGGGGTAGGGAGTATATCATCTGGAGTTTACCTCTGGGACTAACTGATATAAGTAGCACAATTAAGTAAACTAGCCAACTGAAGAAATCTTCAGTTAACATCTCTGTCATGAGGAGCACAACTAGCAGCAAGTGTTAAGTGAGTCAACTGAAGAAGTTCTTCAGTTAACACGATTTGTATATTAATTTGCTCATACAGATCAAAAAATATGCACGATGATATATGTACTTCTGTATAGTAAAAACTATGAATTAATTGTTCTTAAGTGGCTGGGATGATGTTATTTTGTTTCTGATAATTCTGTGATGATGATTATATGATTTCCGGAAAAATGAATGGATGTTTATTGTGCCAATCATGTAAATAGCCGAGATATTACTTGATTAACTGTTCAACGAGTGGGTAGAATTATGTACGTCTTTTTTATATCGTTTGCATGTCTTAGCTTTGGATTTTTGCAGCTGATAATCCATGACTGAATTTGGATCAGGCTCTTGTCAATGTTGTTGAGCTGCGGCTGCCTCCCTAGTATCAATTTCTAGTATGTACATGATCGAAGTGAAGCCTACTGTCAATATATGTAGAAAATGATTTTCTTGAGATAACAGTCAGTTATATCCCAGCAGTAGAAATGACATTGGGAGTGAAATCAGTGTTCTTGAAAAATAGACAGCAGCTGATGCTTTTTTTTGTTGTCAGCAAAACAATTTTCTTGAAAAATATTGTGTTATGTGTTGGATAGTGATATTGTCAGCAAAACAATTTCATGCATTGCTCTTTTGCTTATTTAACACATCATTGTTCTCTCTTTCTATTATAACGATCATGTGCCATTTTAGTTTCCAAGACATGCTATTGTGAAAATGGTCAGACAAAATATGCATATATAGTGAATCAGCTTTTAGACTTAAGTACTACATTTAGCAAGCGTATTGAAGTTAATTTCCCAAGGAATTGTTTGTGCATTTCATGCGGTTCGTTGAAGCCAGATTATGTTTCTAGAGACTTTCTATTGTGCAAATTTCTAACTGAATTTTTTTAGGGGTGTTACTGTTTCAATTTGAAATTTTCAGCAGATTCCATGATTTTCATGGAACAATTAGCAAACAAAAGCACCATCACTCCTTGTTACATTAATGATCAGGCCAATAAGAAAAAAAATCAACTCCAACCCTCGAACAGAATACACTGTATGAGCACTACATTCTGAAATAGTAGAAATAACCACATTTGGAATAGTAGAAATAAATGGCTTCGACCACATGATGTCTCGATTTTTTTACAGGCATAGAACAAAACATATTGCTCTCTTGACTAGTAATAAGTTTTCCCCTTTATCTGCTCATATCATTTCTCAAAGAAGGGAGTAATCATGACCACATCTGTTGTGAAATGTGATGAACTTAAACAAATAGCAGTACAATTTCAATTTCAAGTAATCATGTCCATTCTGTAGTGTTTACTAACATTATGTCTTTCCTTTTTGCAGGACATGGATCGCGCTTGAGGCGAGCATATTCGTCGCGGGAGGGGGTTTGCTGAGGAGGGTCATCGCAGGCCGGGATCGTCTGCGATCATCTTCATCGGCACACGACCACGCTTAGAGGGTAAAAACCTCCCCCTCGGTCGATCTTTAGATTTTCTTGTGTAGATCACCAAACTAGTCGCGTTACCCTAGGCGTCTCCCGTTCGGAAGAGTTGTAGTTATAAAAATAGAACTCTTTGTATATATTTATATACAAAGATCTATATTTTTATAACCGCGACTGTTTCGAATTGTCCACGTTTTTGGACAGCTCGTGGATGTGTAGCTGTGTTTGTTTTCCATGTTCTACTCCTATCCGAGACAGATTTCGGTGGCGCCTCTCTGTTGTTCTCCGAGTACACATTCTCTCGACCCCCGTGGTCGAGACGTGTATTAGGAGAACAGCGGGGAGGTGCTGCCGAAATTTGTCTCGGATAGGAGTAGACATGGAAAACAAACACAAGCTACACATCCACGGGTGGGATTAGGACCTATCTTTACCTAGTAGGCATGTAGGATTGCATTCAAAGCGTAAAACTTGCAGTATGTTGTAGATAATTTAAACAAACTTGTTAAATTTTAAACACATGTTAATATGTCTGAGCATTCATCAGCGTGGAAATGGAGGAACGCGAGTGGATGTACAGTGGCCGACCGAGTGTGAAGGATATGACAATGGATTGGGTTACAAAGACCAACCACTTCTTGGATTTTGCATTTGCTAGAGTTGACGATTCGTCTGATGTATGGTGCCCCTGTAGTCGTTGTCGTAACATGACAGAGAAACCGAGGATAGTCATTTCTGATCACCTTGGGAAGTACGGGTTTATGCCAAACTATTACCGTTGGGTGTACCATGGCGAGTCTGCCGATCCCGTACGCCGTAGAAAGAAGAAGAAGAAGGTGGCACCTAGCACTGAGGATGCATCGACCGATTTTGATACCGGTTTTGACAGGATGTTAGATGATTTCACTACTGCACATGCACCTGAAAATCCAACCGGTGAGGGAGATGCCCCCGAGTATGCGGAGGAGAGCACGAAAGAGTTCTATGACACATTGTTTGAGACACAAAAACCATTGCACGAGCATACACGAGTTTCTCAACTTGATGCCATCGGCCGGCTTATGGCGGTCAAAAGCCAGCACAATGTAAGCATAGCCGCCTTTGATGCATTTCTGACCGTTATTGCCACCCTCTTGCCGGCGGAACACCTTCTTCCAAAGAACATGTACGAGTCGAAAAAAATCCTCGGTTCCCTTAAGATGCCGTATGAAAAGATAGATTGTTGTCCGAAGAGTTGCATGTTGTTCAGGAAAGAGCATGAGAAGACAAAGTACTGTGTCAAATGCGGGGCCTCTAGGTTTCTGGAGGTGGACTCCGGTAATGGTCAGAAGACGCAGCTAACGGTCGCCAAAAAGATCCTTCGATATCTTCCATTCATACCGCGGATCCAAAGGCTTTTTATGACCGAGGAATCTGCGAAACAGATGAGATGGCCGTCAGACGGGAAGAGGTACCGTCCTCATAAGATGATACATCCGTCTGATGGTGAAGCATGGAAGGACTTCGTTGGCAAACATAAGAAGAAAGCGGGTGACCCCAGGAGCCGTTGCGTTATCAACCGATGGTTTCAACCCATATGGTATGACGTCTGCCTCATACAGTTTTGGCCGATGTTTGTTATCCCGATGAACCTCCCCCCCGGCGTGTGCATGCAACGGCAGAACATGTTCCTGTCGCTGATAATTCCAGGGCCTGAGTATCCAGGGAAGAATATGTCCGTGTTCATGGAGCCGCTGGTAGATGATCTCCTCATTGCTTGGAACACCGGGGTACGGACATACGACCCGCAGAAAAGAAGCACTTTGATATGTACGTTTGGTACTTCACTTCCCTGCATGACCTTCCGGCTCGCGCGATATTCTGCGGCTGGTGCACTCATGGGAAGTGGCCTTGTCCGGTGTGCTACCAGGCTATGACTTTCCTTTGGCTCAAAAAGGGTGGAAAATACTCATGCTTTGACCAACATCGTCAGTTCCTTCGTCTTGGTCACAAATACCGGCGAAATAAAAAGAAGTGGACGAAAGATGTAGCTGTCGATGCTCCACGACCAACTTTGATGACCGGTGTAGACGTGAAGGCTCAGCTAGAAAGTCTGGAGCTCAATGCCGAGGGGACTGGCTTTCTGGGATATGGAGAGTGGCACCAGTGGACTCACATCTCATGCCTGTGGAAGCTCCCTTACATGCAGGATCTTCTTCTTCCACATAACATTGATGTCATGCACACGGAAAAAAATATCGCCGAGGCCCTTTGGGCAACACTTATGGATCTTGAGAAGACGAAGGATAACGTTAAGGCAAGAGTCGATCAAGAGGAGCTATGTGACAGGAAACATTTAAACATGAAGCCTCCCACCAAAACCAAAAAAACCTGGACGAAGCCACCGGCCCCTTTCTGCCTGACTAGGGCCCAAAGGAAAGAAGTTCTCCAGTGGATCTTGGACTGTCTCTTCTTCCCTGATGGGTACGCAGCTAATATAATGAGGGGAGTGAATCTTGCAGGGCTTCGGATAACAGGGCTCAAGAGTCATGACTACCACGTATGGATTGAGCGGATCATGCCTGTCATGATTCGAGGATACGTTGATGAGGAAATTTGGCTAGTGCTAGCCAAGTTGAGTTTTTTCTTTCGCCAGCTTTGTGCCAAGGAATTAGACCGAGCTGTGGTTGCTAAGTTGGAGGAACAGGTTGCCGGCTTACTGGTGGACCTAGAGGCGATCTTTCCCCCCGGCTTCTTTAATCCGATGCAACACTTGCTCTTGCATCTCGCTGAAGAGGCACGATTGGGTGGCCCTGTGCAGTACCGCTGGATGTTTTCAACCGAGAGAGAGCAGAAGAAACTTAGAGAGAAAAGCACGAACAAATGTCGCATCGAAGCATCCATATGTGAGGCAACCCTCAACGAGGAGGTGGCAAACTTTACGACAAAGTACTATCATGAAAGTCTTCCCACTCGTCATAATCCAGTTTCTCGGTACAATAATGACCCCAACTCCGCGGATGCACCCGAGCTTAGCATACTTGCAGGGCTTGGTGGCAGATCAAGTGGCGCGAAGCAAGAGCAAGTAGACTCACATGAACAATGGACGGCTATTCTCTCGTGTGTCCTGAAGAACACGGCGGAAGTAAAGCCCTACATTGAGTAAGTGCTCAACACCTTCTTTTCACAAGCTTTCATTCCCATAGTTTGTGTCTAACTCCGATTTTTGTCATTCCGCACCTAGGTTATTTGAGAAAGAAACCTGGAAACATCATTCCCGAGAACCTACCTACGACGAGAAGACTACTATTTTTAAGAAGGGTGGCAAAGGAGGCGGCGGTTTCATTAGTTGGTTCGCCACAAAAGTAACACTCTATCTTACATGGTTTCTAGTGAGACATATTTTACGCCGATCTTAGCTTTAAGTAACACTCCTATTGACCTTGTAGGCTTTAACCGACAAGGAAATGAGTCCCGAGTTGCGGCAACTTGCCCGCGGGTTCACCTACTCCCTCAAGACATTCACATCTTACGATGTGAATGGGTATCGCTTCCATACCCGTTCTTACGATGAGAAACGGCCGAACCGGAAGACAAATAATTTCGGGGTCTTCACGAATGCCGGTGGTGATTACTTCGGCATCGTCGAGGGAATTTATGAGCTCGATTTCCATTTCGGCAAGAAGAACCCGGTTGTATTCAAATGCCATTGGTTCGATCCAACTAGAGTGAGACGAAATCCTGAAATTGGATTGATCGAAATTGAACGAGCATCTGTCTATGGGGAGATGATGTCTACATCATTGCACAACATGCCACCCAAGTATTCTATCTCCCCTACCCATGCAAAACTATGAAACGTCTCCAGGGGTGGGATGTGGTGATCACGGTGCCACCGCGTAATAGACCACCTCCTCCAAACGATGAAGATTACCACCAGCGCATAAACCCCATCACCTATGAGGGAGAGTTCTATCAAGAGGACGCCGATGGGCTCACCGGCCGGTTCAGCATCGACTTGCCTACAATTGACGAAATGGTAGAAGACGACGGTGATGATGGCATGGGCGCCGAGAGTGAGCAAGACGACGATCCAGCTGTTCTTAACTCTAAGGACGTGGAACTACTTGAACGTCTCCACATACCCGATGTTGAGGAGCCGAGCGGTCCACCATCGAACTACATGGAAGAGTGGTGGTACACCCGTGATAGCGACGATGATGATCCCGGTCCAAGTTATGATCCCAAGGATGTAGACAATGGGTTCTGAACCATTTGTGTTCCAACTATGTAACCGTCAATGTATAATTAGCATTTAGTTTTCACTATTTGTGTGTCACTTCGAAACTTATAGCTTGTAATATTTTTCTATTCCGAACTTCTTATTGCTATTACATTACTTGCGCTTAAAATCCTGACGTTTGTCATGGTTCTTAGAGTCTCCAAGCACTTACGATTTTGTGCTCAAAATCTCCTCCCATATGAGCTGGAAGAATCTGATCTTGCTCACATCCATGTGCTCCCAGTAGTAGTGCTCTTGCCACTCCCTACGCTGTTATTTTGGTCACCAAAATATCGGTGCAGGGAGTGGCAAGAGCACTACTTCTGGGAGCACATGGCCGTGAACAAGATCAGGTTCTTCAAGCTCATGGGAGGAGATTTTCAGCAGAAAATCGTGCACATGACAAATGTCAGGATTTATTTTTCTATTCCGAACTTCTTATTGCTATTACATTACTTGCGCTTAAACCTGACGTTTGTCATGGTTCTTAGAGTCTCCAAGCACTTACGATTTTGTGCTCAAAATCTCCTCCCATATGAGCTGGAAGAATCTGATCTTGCTCACATCCATGTGCTCCCAGTAGTAGTGCTCTTGCCACTCCCTACGCTGTTATTTTGGTCACCAAAATATCGGTGCAGGGAGTGGCAAGAGCACTACTTCTGGGAGCACATGGCCGTGAACAAGATCAGGTTCTTCAAGCTCATGGGAGGAGATTTTCAGCAGAAAATCGTGCACATGACAAATGTCAGGATTTATTTTTCTATTCCGAACTTCTTATTGCTATTACATTACTTGCGCTTAAAATCCTGACGTTTGTCATGGTTCTTAGAGTCTCCAAGCACTTACGATTTTGTGCTCAAAATCTCCTCCCATATGAGCTGGAAGAATCTGATCTTGTTCACATCCATGTGCTCCCAGTAGTAGTGCTCTTGCCACTCCCTACGCTGTTATTTTGGTCACCAAAATATCGGTGCAGGGAGTGGCAAGAGCACTACTTCTGGGAGCACATGGCCGTGAACAAGATCAGGTTCTTCAAGCTCATGGGAGGAGATTTTCAGCAGAAAATCGTGCACATGACAAATGTCAGGATTTAAGTACAGAAAAGGTGAAATTGTGACACTTTACTATTTTAATTGCGCTTTAATTTATTTTTGCATGTACATAATATGCTTTGTATGAATTACTCTTTGTTTATTTAACTTTTTAACATTTGTTATCACCTGTACTAATCGGGTTCCCTCTTGTGTCATAACAGGTGAAACATGGCAGGTTCCAAGGCCCCCAAGGGGGTGAAGCGCACCGCCAAGAAGGCCCATGTGACGGGCTTGTACGCCAGATCTGAGGATGGCGCGCGCAAACTGATAGGGCGACGACGGGTTGCGGGCACGGAGGAGACCTCTAGCTCACGGAGCCCCGGCCCGTCGCCCAGGGGGCGTGGTTCGCACCGGGCTGCTCGCTCACAGAGCCCCTTGCCCGAGGTTACTTCTTCTGACTCGGAGGAGGAGCAGGAGGATGAGGAGCAGCAGGAGGAGGAGGAGCACGAGCAGGAGGGGTCAGACGCCGAGGACGGGTCTGACCGGGACGAGGAGGAGGAGCAGCAGCCCTCGGACCCGGAGTCCGAGGAGACGAGGACTTGTTCGCACACCCGCTCCCCCAGCTAGGGAAAGTGTGGCCCGCGGACAAGAAACCTTTTCTGCGCGGGCCCACGCGGCTACCTGAGCCGCCATACCCCCACCGGCACCACTTGGTCAGACCGGACGGCGACACACGTAAGTGATTGTTAATCATTGTTGCTACATGTTGCTATATTAATTTTTCATCAAAACATAACTAACTAGATTGTTTTTCTTTTGTGCACGTGCAGGTCCTTGGCGTATGTGGGGCCCAGGCCACCACGGCCCATGAGCGGCATCCTTGGGCTTCTTTGCAAGAAGCATTTCCCAGGCTTGGTCACCCTGGATGGCAAGGAGGAGCCAGCTGCTTCCTGGAAGCACTACGAGCAGGTGCCCGATGTGGCGGACAAGTGGGGCCGGTGTACGACCACTTGGCACCCGGGTGATTACGGATTTCTGGGTTAGTATATTTTCCAATGCTAAATGGTTTTAGGGCAATATCTTTCGTGAAATATATATATATCGTGCTAATGTATTCAATTTCTGCAATGGTTGTAGGACTACTTCACCTGCGTCGAGGGGAAGAGGGTAGGGCCACGGCTGTGCTGATCAAGATGGCCAAGAAGCTTATCCGTGACATGCACTACGAGGCGCGTGTGCTGTGCGTGGTTAAGTTCTACGCCAAATACTTGAACACCACGTTGTCCAAGAAGGACGCCCGACAGATTCACATGTCGGAGGTCCAATACTTGAAGGTAAGGACATAGTCTTTAAAGTTATTCGTATATGGCCGCCGGGTGGTCTCACGTGGCTCTAATTTTTTCAAACAGGTGGTGCCTCAGTGGCTGGCCAACAAGCTGCCTTGCTATAAGGTGATGGTCGCGAAGTGGGTGAGCGACGGGTACAAGGCGGAACACGCCGCGTGCCGGGCCCGACGTCTTCTGCTAGGCGAGGGACACCGTCAGGGCGGCCTCACCCTCACCGGCATCGTCCAGAGAGAGGTAAATAACCGTTTCAATGCAATGTTCTTTGTAACTTTATAGGTTTTTGCTAATATCTGCTTTCAATTGTAGGCCGAGAAGGGCAATGAGATCACTCGCATGCAGGCCTTCCGTAGGACCCGGACCCCCAAGGTGCTGAAACCTGATGTACCGGCTGATCAGCAGTGGATCAACTCGCAAACCGGCAAGAAGTGGGAGAAGTACGTCGAGAAGATGAAGGAGAAGCACGGCCCTGAGTGTGACCCCTTCACGGCCCCCTATGATCCACAGGTTTGCTATGGTTGCGGGAGAGGGTCGAAGGAACGGCAGATTTTGCCTTCGCCAATGGCGCCTTCGATACCACAGGTACACCCACACTCTCCCAGATCCGTGCGAGGTCGGTCAGCTCATCGCCCTCTATCGAGCGCCGCCCACGGCTAGGACTAGATGCCATCGCCGCTATGCAGGTACAATCATTCTTCAGCACCCGTATATCTTGTTTCCGTTGCGCAATTGTTGACATTAAACATCCCGTAGGATGAAGTTGATGAAAACAACGGATCGCGAGGGAGTCCCAAGAGAAGGTCCAAAGAATGGAGGAGCAGATGAGTAGCCAGCATGCATGGATGCAGGCAATGATGCAGGTATTATTTTAATCCCTTTTAGTTCCATTCATCATTATATGCGTGTAAACTCACCGGTCTATCTCTTTTCATCTTGCAGATGGTCAGCGCTCTTCCACGGGATCCATCAGCTCCCCCTCTACCTCCTCTACCGCCGTTTAACCTGAACTTGGTAAGTTGGTTTGCAGCTTGTTAGCTGATTCATTTTTTCAGCTTAGTCGACTAATATGGATCTTTATAGGGAAATGCTTCATCATCGGGAACCCAGAACGACATGGACCAGGACGGCGATCGAGCTGGCGGTGACGAGTCGGCTCCGTAGACCTCGGTGCTTGTTGTGGATCCATAGATGATGATGAACTTGTGAACTACTTAGGATGCTTGTAGGATGGCGTTTAAACCTTTGTGTCATGCATTCTGTGTTTGTGGAGCTAAATATTAAGTATGTTATGCATTTGTTTCTATTTTGGTGCAAATATGTGTGTTTTGTGTTTGTGGAGCTAAATATGAAGTATATGTGTGTTCTGTGTGTTCTGGTACTGAAAATTGTGAAACAAATATTATTTGTGATTTGTTTGCAGGGAATATAGCAAATGCAGCAAGCTGCTGTTAAAATTTCAACCACTTTGCCGAGTGTTGCACTCGGCAAAGACCCAAATGGTCACTATGCGAGTGTTACACTCGGCAAAGAGGTTGCCCAGGCGACCAAATGGCACCTGGGAGCAAGACTTTGCCGAGTGGCCAACAAAACACTCGGCAAAGTTTGCTCCCAGGTGCCATTTGGTCGCCTGGGCAACCTCTTTGCCGAGTGCGACACTCGGCAAACTCCTGCTCGGCGTACACGGAGGGGACTATGCCGAGTGTCACGACACTCGGCGTAGACCTCACTCGGTGGAGTGAGCCCGCTCGGCGAATAGACACTCGGCAAAGGAAAACACTCGGCGTATCGTTTCTGGACTTTGCCGAGTGTCCTCCACACTCGGCGTACCGGCCACTCGGCTGAGGTCGACGTGCTCGGCGACATGACACTCGGCAAAGAGGCCACTCGGCGAACAGGGACTTTCTCTTTGCCGAGTGCCGCGACACTCGGCGTACAGGACACGTGGCGCCACCATGGACGCCTTGTGTCAGGCTCTTTGCCGAGTGTTACACTCGGCAAAGCGTGACACGTGGCGCTACCATGGACGCCTGGTCCCAGGATCTTTGCCGAGTGTTACACTCGGCAAAGTGTCGAGCACCGTTCCGTTATGGGACTAAGGAACGGAACCTGTCCCAGGATACTTTGCCGAGTGTACACCAAATATACTCGGCAAAACGTTCGCCGAGCACCCCGTGGTCTGACACTCGGCAAAGTTTCGATTGCCGAGATAGACGACGCCGAGTCATGTGTGCCGAGTGTAACACTCGGCAAAGCCGTTGCCGAGTATTTTTCGCCCTTCGCCGACCCTCCGCTTCTCCGTCGGCGCCAGACAGTTCGCCCCGGACGCCCTGGAGAACGCCCGCCGCCTCATCGCCGCCGTGGACTCCGCCGTGGCGGCGCGCGCCGACGACGGCCCCGACGTGGAGGCGCTCGAGACCTCCTTCGTCTACTACCACGCGTTCCCCGCCTACTTCCAGGACACGTTCTCCTTCCGCGGATACTTGGCCAGGCACGACCACGCAGTCGACATCACGTCCGCGCACCTTGCGCGGTGGCTGCGCTTCGCCGCGAGCCGCGTCACCGGGAGCTTCGTCATCTCGGTGCCTACGGTACCGCCGCCGCCGCGGATGCTTTCGCCGGAGCTGATCGGGCTGTTTGACGGAGATGACGGGAACGGCGTCTCGAGAAGCATGTCAGGGGTCGTTCGACGCCACGATGCGGCGGCCGTCCGGGAGATCAGGGAGCTCTACGCCGAGCTGCCCGTGTCGTGGAGGGCGCAGACGGTGAGTTTGACGCTGGGCGACGCCGAGATCACGGTGCCCGTCGCCGGCGCCGGCGCGTTTAGCGCGCTGACCGACCTTTTCCTCAGCCACTGCATACTCGACACCGGCGAGGACGCTAACCTTGGCCGCATGCTCTCCTCCTACTCCTGCCCTCGGCTGCGGCGCCTCCGCCTGGAGCAGGTCGCCGGGCTCCATGCGCTCCGGCTCGAGGCAGCCGGCACGCTGGAGGAGCTCCTGCTGGATCACGTCAAGGAACTGTCGGTCCTGAAGATCGGCGCGCCGGGCCTCCGGTCGCTGCACCTGATGAACTGTTCCAATATCTCCGAGGTCTCGGTCTCGGCGCCGGCGCTCGAGACGCTGCGCTGCCTCCACGTGCCGCCGGACAACACGGAGCTCGACGGCATGGCGAGCATCCGGCGGCTCGAGAAGCTCTTCCTCTGGTCGCACGGGTTCCCGCCGGACGGCCACCGGGAGTACAGTAACGCGGCCGCGGCATGGCTGCTGGAGCGGTGCGCAGCGGTGGAAACCCTGGACGTGAGCATCTGGGCGTCGCCGTCGCCAATCGTGAACATCGGCGGCACGGCGGAGCTCATCGGCCTCGTGCCGCGCCTCCCCGCCGTGACCAACTTGAGCATCGATGCGTGGGTCACGGCGTGCCTCGGCCCCGGCCACCGCCTCGGCCACAGCGTCGCCAGGCTCGTCGCCCGTTGCAGGAGCCTCCAGCGCCTCGCCGTCGAATTCTCCAACCAGTACCACGGGCTGTGCGAGGACCCCAACTGCTTCTGTTGCCCACCCGCGCCGGAGATGGACGTGATGGAGCAGCTCGTGGAAGCCAAGATCGTCGGGTTCCGGCCATTGGAGGATCAGCTGAGCCTGGTGCGGGTGCTGATGGCCAAGGCGCCGGCGCTGGAGAGGATGACGGTGCAGTTCCAGTGGTCGGAGGAGGACGACGGGGAGGGGGCTCTGCCTTGCGACAGAGGCCACTGGGCTCCTTCTGCCGCCAGCCCCTGTGGCGATCCGGTTTACGAGTGGACACCGGCCGCTCCATGATTATTCAGAGTGGCCGCTACACCAAGACAAGATCAATTGTTGATCCGCTTATCATTACTTAGCATGAGAAACTATGCTATTTTGACGTGTTTGGTTCAAGTAATTGTAACGTAATACTATTTAAAACATGGTTGTTTCGATAGCTCCGTTATCCGATTACGCGTAATCGAATTACACGTGCAAATCTGATTTCCCCACCTACCCAGCGTAATCAGAAAACGTTACGGCATCGCTTCTTCCCCTCGCGCCTTCTCCCTCCTCGTTTTCCCTCGGTCGGTAAAGCGCCTCCGCCACCTCAAGCCCCTGCTCCACTACTTCCTCTCAGGTGTGATCCGGCAGAGATTGACCCACCATGGCGCCACCTTCCTTCCCCTTAGCGTTGACGACGAACACGCTCCTATGTTTCTCAGCTGCGCTTGTTTTGCCACGCGGAGACAGCCATGGCGGTGTCTGCGGGCCGAGCCTCAGATTGATGCGAATCCTAGCGTCTCTTCCGTTTGAAGGGTCTTTGTTAATCGAGATCTGTCACGTTCAAGTTGAATTCTACAGATCCGTTCTTTGTTCCTCCTGCAATTTTGTTTGAGTTCTTCACCATATTTTGGTGGTTAATTTCTAAAATCAGCCAGATCTGAGTTTCAGATTATGAGCTTGTTCTGGAAAATCGTTCTGCAGTCATTTGGTTGTCCACATAATTTTTCAGTTTCTGGTTTATGGTTCAGCCAGATCTGAATTTTTTAGATTATGTTGGAAGGTTGCAGAAGATTACCGTAACATTTGTCGAACCAAACAAGATTTGACTTTCACCGATCCTGTTTACATTACCGTGTCATTCCATTACGTTTACGTTTACATTACCTTTCTTGAAACAAACATGTCCTTATTGTTATTATTATTATCGTGAACATGTTAGAATACATATTAGTGCTGGCTATATTTTTCGTACAGTGAAATGACATCTCAGTCTATTTATTCATTATCAGGAATGTAAACCTAAATCAGAGTAGAACTCTCGATCGTGTCTTTATAACAAGGGACAAATATGCACGTAACCAAATTATGTATGTCTCGGTCAAATGATATTTTAGTTACGGTCAAGTTTGGCGGCGGCCACATATCTTGATCAGCGCATCAAGGGAGTGGTGAATATTTTCACCGTATCCAAGGACCGCAGCAAGTACATGGGAACGAGCTTATGGTTTTACCGTTCAAGACTGACATGTTATATGTGGAGACACGTGTGGTTGAGACAAGCAATGAGAGGGAAACAAAGAAGAAGAAACCGATTCATCTGTCATTTGATAGTTCGGCAGTGGCCGTAGAGCAGCCCTACATGCACCAATGAATTGCTTGAGTTTGAACTATCACGGGATTGGGAACTAGGTAACAGTTCGAGAGCTTCGCAAAGTGTTGAAGCAAGAAGGGTCCTCCTTGCACTTTGTGATGAAGATGAAGTTCAAGGGGAAAAGAGTAGAAGACCTGAGGAATACACTAGGTTTTTCTAGTTGTTTTGAAGTCGATAGTGATGGACTTAGTGGAGGTTTAGGTCTTTTCTGGACCCAAGATGAGATTGTGGATTTTTAGAACTTCAGCCTCTCTCACATTGATGTTAAATTTCAAAGGGTGGCAAAACCTGGAGATTTACGGCTTTTACGGGGCACCACGAGTTAGTGGTTTCTGCGTGCTTTGCATGGAATTAAGCACGAGGCATGGTTATGGATCAGAATTTTTAACGAAATTTTAATTGCTGATAAGCAGTTTGGGACACATGCTGGTCCCGAGTGGTAGATGCATGGGTTTCCCAAGGCACTGCAAGATTGTTCCATTAAGTACTTTGGGTGGAAGGGAGTTCCCCTTACATGGGATAACAAAAAACACGGGACTGCGAATGTGAAAGCACATCTGGACTATGTGCAGTAGTAAATCAAGATTTGTTGGACATGTTTGAGTACGCGGTGTGAGAGATATTAGCCTAGTGAGGGTGAAATCATCATCACCATTTGATGCAAATTACCGAGATCGGCGTGTTGAAGTTGGCATAGTAATTGCCGAGTATGCCGAGTAAGTAGGAGATGTTCTCCAAATCGCCAAGGGGGTTGCCGATTGTCCCCGTAGTGTAGGAAATCTTCTTCACATGACGTGAAGGGAATATGCCCGAGAGGCAATAATAAAATGTTTTTTCTGCTATTCCTTATTTATGATAGATGTTTATTTATCATGCTATAATTGTATTAACCGGAAACGTTGATAAATGTGTGATTAATAAACAAACCAACATTCCTAGTGAAGCCTCTCTTTTAATTAGCTCGTTGATTAACAGATGATCAAGGTTTCCTGATCATAGACATTGGATGTTGTTAATAACGGGATCATGTCATTAGGAGAATGACATGATGAACTTAGACCCTAACTAAGTATAACAATACGATCAAGTCATCTAGTTTTATTGTTATATCTTGCATACGAAGTAACTTATTCCTTAGACCATGAGATCATGTCAATCACTGGTACCGGAAGGATGCTTTGATGTCATCAAACGTCACACTGTAACATGGTGACTATAAAGGTGCCGTTGGGTATTCGGAAAGTATTAGTTGAGGCTCATGGATCAAGAGTGGGATTTGTCCATCCAATATGACGGAGAGATATACTCGGGGCCCTCTCGGTGATATCACACCGACACCGCTTGCAAGTACGTGATATGATCACAAGGATATTATATCACGGGAACGAGAAAAGAGTACTTGTCGGATAATGAGATCAAACAAGGTATGGTGGATATCGATGATCGGATCTCGGACAAGTAAAATATCGCGAGACAAAGGGAAATCGTTACGACGGTGAAAGGTTCACACAATAATGAGAGTCATCGTTGAATATATATATATAGGAGTCATCACGGATCTCCAGATCCCGCTGTTGATTATTGACCGGAGAGGAGTCTCGATCATGTCTATATTATTCGCGAACCGTAGGGTGACACACTTAAGGTTCGATGAAGCATTAGAGAGGATACGGAATACCGAAGAATATTTTGGGCAGCTCCGCAAAATTGTTTCAGGGGAAAATTGAAATAGTTCAAGGGGTTTTTCATCGAATGGTTGTTAATAGAATTAACAAATGATTCGACGTGCTGCATGCAAATGTATGTTAATGGAATTAACAAATATAAATAAAGAAATAAAAATGTTTTATTTATTTATTAAAGAAAAACCATTGGATTTTCTAAGTGGAAAATTAAGGGAGTATGAGTGGGTGTGAGTGGGGCTTCCACTCACATGAAGTGAGGAAGGGCTGGGGGCACCCATGGCTGGCCGCACCCCCCTTGGGATGCCTCCCCCTCCCCTATAAAAGGAGGGTAAGAGCTCCCTCTTCTCCACATACTTGCCCACTCCCTTTCCCCTCCACCCGTTGCTCCATTCCATGGTCTCCGGCTTCGCGAAGCCCTGACCGTGTGATTCTTCACCACCACCATGCCATCGTGCTGTTGGAGTTCCGTGGGGATCCTCTACTTCTGCTACCCGCTGGATCGAGGGAATGGAAGTCTTCATCGAGCTGAACATGTGACCGATTACGGAGGCACCGCCGGATTGCGATGCACTTCTTCGATCGACGTGATGCACGTGACAAAGAATCTTTGTGTCAATCTGCTATGCTTCCTGGGCGTGTATGGGAAGTCCAAAGATACGCCAGAAGCACGGGAGGACCAGCAACGTATGAAAGACCCAAGCAACAAGCACACAGATAGGCGCCATTACTTAAGCAGCTACGCTCTTACTAAAGAAGAGAAGGAAATATTCTTTGAAGTCCTTTACAGTATCAAGGTTCCGTCTGGCTTCTCGTCGAATATAAAGGGGATAATAAACATGGAAGAGAAAAAATTCCAAAACCTGAAGTCTCATGACTGCCACGTGATTATGACGCAGTTGCTTCCGATTGCATTGAGGGGTCTTCTATCGGAAAATGTTCGAGTACCCATTGTGAAGCTATGTGCATTCATGAATGCAATATCTCAGAAGGTAATCGATCCAGAAAGTCTGACAAGATTACAGAGGGATGTGGTCCAGTGTCTTGTTAGTTTTGAGTTGGTGTTCCCACCATCCTTCTTCAACATTATGACTCATCTCCTGGTTCACCTATGTGAAGAGATTCATATTCTTGGTCCGGTATTTCTACACAATATGTTCCCCTTTGAGAGGTTCACGGTAGTCTTGAAGAAATATGTTCATAACCGTGCTAGGCCAGAAGGAAGCATCTCGAAGGGCTATGGAACAGAGGAGGTCATTGGGTTCTGTGTTGACTTTGGTGTCCGCTTTGATACAACAAACGAGAATGGAAAAAATGACACATACTATGGTTACATAGAGGAGATATGGGAACTTGACTATGGACCTTCTTTTAAGGTCCCTTTGTTCAAGTGCAAATGGGTCAACCTGAATGGAGAAGGGGTAAAGGTAGACCCGCTTTATGGAATGACAACAGTCGATATCAACAATATTGGTTACAATGACGAACCATTCGTCCTAGCCAATGATGTGGCTCAGGTCTTCTATGTGAAGGACATGTCTTCTAGACCGAAGAAAAGAAAAAATAAGGAAACAAATTCATCATACGATAAGCCGAAGCGTCACATAGTTCTCTCAGGGAAAAGAAACATCGTGGGAATCGAGGACACAGACATGTCAGAAGATTATAATAAGTTGTTGAAATTCCACCCTTCACAGTGAAAGCTGACCCCACCATCCCGTTAAATAATGAAGATGCTCCATGGTTACGGCCGAAGCGATCATAAGCAAGGGACACGAAGAAAATTCAGAAGACTAGATAGGGATGTTGTTGGTGATGTGTAATAATAAACGTGGAATACATGATCATAGTTCTTATAACGTAGTATGAACGAAATTTTGTTAGCCAAAATGATATTTATACATATTCTGTGATTATGAATGGAGTAGGTGCAAGTTTGACCAATAATTTGTATTGATCGGTCAAAAGCTGGCAAGCATTGAGCTTGACAACTATGACCAGCCTGACTTCATTATTATTCCAACCAGCGGCACACCCACCCACTTTTCTGTTTCTCTCTCCTCCGTCTGTTGGTGATGTGTAATAAAGTATTAAGGAATATATTCCACTGTTCGGAAACTTTCGCTCATGATTTTAGTAGGTCTTGGCGAAGTACAATCTGAAGGATAACGAGTGGCTAAGTAGATTGTATGAGGATAGAGAAAGATGGGCTTTGCCTTATGGGTGTCATATATTCTGCCCAGATATTGCAGGCACACTTCGAAGTGATAGCAGGGATACCATCCTGACAGATATCCTTAAAACAGAAATAGAGCTTCGGTACTTCTTTAACAGATATGATAAATTTTTGGAGGAGAAACGTCTAACTGAACAACAAAGATCCCAAATGTTGAAGGCGGAGGGGAGCGCGACGGCGACGGCGGACGAGCAGAGGAGAGGAAAGCGCGACAGCAACGGCGCGGTCTCCCCCGCCCGACCGCCCGTCTCTGCTTTAAGTCTGCTGCTCCCGCTGCGGCTTGCTGCGTACACGGAAGTTACTATGTTTTCAAGCGGGGGTCGGGATAAAGGGAAAATACGTGTGGATGCGCAGAGTCAATAAGGTCTCAAATTCACCGTGTCAATAAGGTACAACTCGCTTTGTCGAACTTTATATAAATCACTCGGGATGCCTTGTATGCTCTGGACTAACTCGGAAGATCACGACAGAAAACAAAAATTGTAACATTTTAATATTCAAATTATATACAAATGGTAAAATAATTAATATTTTTAATAGTTAGAATAAATATTTAGTTAAACGAAAAATGGATTTAAATTAGTTATGCAAATTCTAGCATTTTTCATGTTGGAATTTTTGTCAAATTCGAAAGTATATAGAAATTGTTAATGTGCAAACTTAACCATTTTCAAATTTTGACGCTAAAAAATTTTGGGCGCGCAGGGTGCCACCGAAATTCGAAATTAGTTTTTGGTCCCGGCCCGTGGTACCAACCGGGACCAAAGGGGCTCTAGTCCCGGTTGGTGGCACGGGCCGGGACTAGAGGCCCAGGTGTATAAATATCTCGGCCCTCTCTCCAGGCCGAGCGAACACCCAGGACAGCGGACATGGCTTGGCGAAGCCCTGCCGGCGGCGGGAACGAGTAGAAAGATCCCGCCGGCGGACCGCCGGCGGGGTTGGGCTAGGGACACGTTAGACTAGGACACAAACATATATTAAAAAAAAACAGGCGACCGGCCGTGCTTGCATATAGAGGGCGGCGGCCGGCCGTTTTCTTGGGGGGGTGGTGGGTAGCTTAGTCTAGGGGGGGGGGGGGGGCGCACCGGCGCCGACCTACTCCTCCTCGTCGGAGGAGATGCACTGGTAGGGGGGTGGCTGCCACAGGTGGGCAGACGGCTGGGGCGGGCCCGCCGGGGGATGCGGAGGCATCGGGGGCGCGTACGGCGGTGGCGGGGGCAGCACCTCCTGCGGCGGCGGCGGTGGCGGGGGAAGCTCCTCCTCCTCCGGCGACCATACGCCGTCGGTCCAGACCCAGGTCATCCCGTACTCCAGGCCGGGGGGCAGCGGCTGTGGCGGCGGATGGTCCTCGGACGCCTCCAGCTCGGCGTTCATTACCTGCCACCAAGGGGCAGGCGCCGAAGGGGGCGGGGGCGGCATGGCGTTGGCGTCGGCGGCAGCGGTGGCCAGGACCGTCTCCCACCGCTTGACCTCGTCCTCGACGAGGGAGCGGCGGGAGGCCTCGTAGGCCTCCTCCATGCTGTCACGGAGCTCGGGGTCGTCGTCCTCGGGGATGGCGTCGCCGTCGTCCACCAGGAGCCAAAGCTCCGGCTCCCTCCCCGGCGGTGGCGCAGGGTAGTCTTCGGTGCTCACCTCCTCGGCTGTGGGGATGTAGGACCGGCGGCGCTGCTCGTGCTCCTGCTGGAGCCAGGTGGCCCAGTAGGGGGAGCTCCGCGCGTACGCGCGGTCCCTGAGGAGGCGGGCCGGCAGGAGCGCGCGCCGGCGGTCAATCTCCTCGCCCAGGGCCTCTCTGCTGGACGGGGCCGGCGGCACGGGAATGCGCTGCGGGTTCAGGTGCCAGCCGTCCGGAAGGTGGACGTCCGGCCAGAACACCGGCGTGCGGCGTTCCCAGTGCCACTCGGCCTCCTCCTTCCGGACGTACCGGCGGAAGCGCTTGCCCTTGGGCGCGCCGCGGGGTGGCGCGCGTGACGCCGGAGGCGGAGCGGGGACGCGCGGCTGCCCGCCGATGCGGATGCCTCCAGGGCCGAAGCCGAAGGCCTCCGCCGGCGGCGGTGGAACGCCGGAGCGCGCGCCGCTCGAGGACCCGGCCTCGTGGTTGTTCCGGGGGCGCTTGCCGCTCGAGAACCAGCGGGACATGGTGGCTAGGGTTGCTTTGGCTGGGGCGCGGCCGGGGTGGATGGGCTGTACGGGCGGCGGGGGCCCTTTATAAAGGACCCGGGGGAGGCTGGCATGCCAACCGGCGGCCGGAACGTGGCGGCGGTTGCAGGCGGCCATGAATGCGGGGCGGGAGCCGAGGCGTGGCGGCGGTTGCAGCTGGGCACGCGCGCGTGGGGAAGTGGAGGGGGGCGGGAAAACGAGGCGACAGTGGGCCCTTTGACCGTCCCTGTGGTCTTAATTTAAGGGACCGGGCGAGCCAGCCACTAGGCCGCTGGCCAGTGGCCCCTTTCGACCCCTGCGAACCGTTGACCGAATATAATAAAAGACGCGGGCCAGTGGGCCCTTTTGACCAAAAATGTGGCCAGTGGGCTTAATTAAAGACGTGGGCCTGGACGCGGTTGGGGAAGGGGAGGCCGGTTGCGGATTGCGAGACAGGAGCCCAAAAAACGAAACGAAAAAAACCTGCCGCGGCAGGGGAAAATTGGCGGGATATATATTTTTTTTCAAAAAAGTATCCATCCCGGTCCCTAAAACGAACCGGGACGAACTCCCTGGCCGTCCCCTGGCCCAGGTTTGCCACGTGGGCCATCCTTACCATCCCGGGCCCTGGCACAACCGAGACCAATAGGGAGGGCCATTTGTCCCGGCTAGCCCATCCCGGTTGCACAACCGGGACAACTGGCCCTTACGACCCGGGACAAATGGCCCTGTTTCCACTAGTGTCGGCCACAGCGTCGCCAGGCTCGTCGCCCGGTACGAAGGCCTCATGCGCCTCTCCGTCGCCTTCTTATGCGAGTCCCGCGGATTTTGCGAGGACCCCAACTGCTTCTGCATCCTGCCGCCGCCGGAGATGGAGACGTTGAAGAAGCTCGTGGAAGCCAAGATCGTCGGGTTCCGGCCGCTGCCGGACCAGATGAGCCTGGTTCAGGTGCTGATTGCCAAGGCGCCAGCGTTGGAGAAGATGACGGTGCAGTTCCACCGGTCGTCGGAGGACGATGGGGAGCTGCCCCTGCGTTGTGATAGAGGCAGCTGGGCACGTTCTGTCGCCGGCTCGGATGCCCAGCCGGCGTATGAGTGGACACCGGCCGCTTCTGCAGCCGCTCCATGATCGATTCTTCAGACTAGCTACACGAATTAATTGTTCATCAGTTTAGCTTTAGACTAGCCATAGTGGTGGTATCATAGGTGGTATCATGCAAGTTGGACCCAGAAAAAAGGTGATGTGGCAGGTAATTAATGAGGAGAGAGATGGTTATAGTAACATAGGTAGATACCGTATCATGACACGTAAAACTAGAAAATTTAATTGCATATAAATCTTGTACACATATT
Organism: Alopecurus myosuroides; assembly: GCA_028641055.1. NCBI lineage: Eukaryota > Viridiplantae > Streptophyta > Magnoliopsida > Poales > Poaceae > Alopecurus > Alopecurus myosuroides. The sequence goes on along the minus strand of JAPCYS010004055.1, from coordinate 24,828 downwards.
TGCATTGAGATTCTACAAAATAATAAATATGGTGAGATTATGATACTACTATAAGATACTATGCACTATAGAGGTAGTATCATATACTAGTATCATATGCATGATACTTGTGTATGATACTCCCCACTATGACTAGTCTTAGCATGATAGTACTATATGATAAGAAAACTATATATGCTTAATTTATTGTTAGTATTATCGTGAACAGTTACCATATATACATATATACAGTGCATTAGCATCCATTATCTATATATTGAATTCTCTCATCGTCTCAAGTGGTTGGGCCCATCTTAGATCTTTGCCGTTTGCCCCGACATTTATCACACGACAAAGATAATTTGATCATGCATCTCGACACCGTGTGGTAAATATATTTACGGTGTGCGGCACAGTGTTGCCGTGCCGCTCTCCCGTAGTGTCACGTGCAACAACGATCTAGAGTTTAGATCTTATATCTTTATAAAAAAGATGCACGTAACAAAGTTATATGTCGGTCTATGTTTCCACGTCAACTTTAGCTTTGTGAAAAGTGTCTAAGTCGACGGAGACTCCCAACTTATTTACAGGAGGAGAAAATGATTCAATTCGCCCATCCAATAGAGATAGGAAAGTCAAATTCGGACTGAATTTTTTGTCACAAGTAGGTTTGAATATGAATCTATAATGATACTAGCAAATTGGTCCGTGTGTTGCCGCGGGCGGACCACATAGAATTTGGTAGCCTTTGTTGCCTTCCAAGTTAGCCTATTTATTATCTTTTGTTGTGTGAAGAATAAATTATAGGCTCGGAAAATTATCCTTCACAAACAGGTAACGAGGAAACATGCATACTTTATTGCCATCAGAACAAGAAACGCAGTGGCGGCGTCTCACGGCAAGCATATCATCCCCACGAACTCGCCCATAAGCCGCCATACCTTAGGTCCGCCCGAAAATAAAATATCACCGCGAGTCAAGGTCGAAACCTAGTGAGATGTACCGAGGAAGATGTACCACGGGAAATATGAAGAGGGTCTACGCGAGCTGAAACCCTCGAAGCGACTCGTTGGCTTATTTGAGGGCATGCTGTGTTCCGGTGGGCCGTGCGAGTGAACTTGGTGCAAGACAGTATGTGTGAGGTTCGTTTGTTCGCGCCTGGCCTGTCCTAACCGTCAGGTTTCGTTGCGCTACCATGCAGGAAGAGCCCCAACGATCCCTCAGGTTTAATTAGCTCACACCATAAGCGTGACTCTATCTCCCGTCGGCCGAGCGGCAATCGGCATATTGGAGAATTATTTCCTTCCTTAGATTTCTAACCAAACGATTGTGCTGCTTGTTGATTCCCGAGTCAGCCTGGTGATACTCCACGCAATATGAACGCTTCTCACTATGGGCCTGCTCCACATTCGCTGCTCCTAGATTCATTCTCGTATCACTATTTCCTTCTTCCCACACTAGTAGAAAAACATCTAAAGAATTTTACCTTTAGTCCCAGTTCCATTATAAATTGGGACTAAAGGGGCCATTAGTCCTGGTTCTAGGCTTTAGGGCACCCGCAAGCACCAGTCCCGGTTCGTGGGGTATCTTTAGTACTGGTTCGTGTGTAGGGATGGGGCCGGCGTCTAGCAACTTTAGTACCGGTTCGTGTGCCGGGGGGTGGGGGGGGGGGGGGGGGGGCGACGGCTAGCACCTTTAGTACTGGTTCGTATCACTATGGGGTCTCTATTTTCCCTTCTCAATTTCATCTCCATTTTTCATCTAGGTTTTACTCTCCCAAACTCAACTTCATCCCATTTTTATCCAAAATTTGTCAAGATTGGGGGCACCCATCTATTCAAAGGTTAGCAATATCATCCTTTGTTCCGGCGTTCCTATTTTAGCTCATTTCATTACAAGTTTAGCTGATTCCATTTTTTGGCACAAAGATGACAAAACTGAAAGATTCAGTTATAGGAACGCGTAGAGATAAAGAAATACTTTTCTACGCGGAACTCTCAAGATCTAGTGGAGCTAGATGGCCACAAGGATTACCACTAGACGCACAAGTGCGGATTATCGATGAAGCATGTCGATATAGTGTAGTCTCATGATCCAATCCAGCCGATCTAATCCCGCGATCGTCGAAGTGCTGAACGAACATCACCTCTACCGGTATCCACACGTGCGAGTAGGAGCTTCGACGGCAGACTGCTAGGTCCAGTGCGGCGGCTGTACTGAGTGAGGCTAAGGATCCCAACGCATGGGAATGGAAACTTGTGCTCGTTGGGAAACCTGTGCCCCTTTTTATATAACGAGTGAGAGTGGGCTGCACACACTACAAGAAATATGTTGATGCACGACGCTCAGTTTTCGTCACTAAATTGTCACTATATGTCGTTCATGACGATCTTATGACGAAAAATAAATCGTTGAAAACCGAGCGTCAGTAATGGTCCACCACGACGATTTTTTAGGAATCGTCATGGACATCTACGATTATACAGGAACGCCATGAATCTATGACGATCCAAAATCGTCGTGAGCAATCCGGTCAGGACACCTCAGCACCGACGTGGCATGTCCTACGTGGCAGAATAGTGACGAAATGAATTCGTCGTGGACCTAATTCAGCCCGGTCCATTTTGTTGGTCCGCATGGGTCTAGCCCAATAACTTCGGTCGTTGCCGATCCTTTTCTTAATTGGGCCTGGGCCTCTATATGATTTTTTTTTGAAATTTACAGGAGTATTTATTTTGCTATTATCTGGACCGTGGCCTTTTAGAGCCCATATATTTTTCAGTCCAATCAAGTATTTGGCACATTGCTTCAGCCAGGCAACGCACAGGATAATAGCACTTTTTTTCTTTTCTCTCCGGGTACACATTTCAATAGAATATAGAAAAGAATTTGAATAAAAAAATTGGTTTACACAGGAACATGAATTTCAGCGTTCATTTAACTTATCAGCAAACTTCAGGACTGCAGGCCACTAGTGCATAAACAGGAACATTACATTCAACAGAAATAGCAAGGAACATCCATTTCAGCTGTACAGTATATGCATAACTTGTTCAGGATCAGGAGCTGAAGCGAACATCAGAAGCTGCAGTCTCAACACGCCCAGGCCCAACTGGCACAGTTCCAATACCACCAATCTTGTAGACGTCCTGAAGGGAAGGCGCAGGGGCTTGTCTGAGGGCCTATTGGGCTCATTGATCTGGTCAAGAGCCTCAAGGAGGGTGGGGCCCTTGTACCAGTCAAGGTTGGAGGACCTCTCAATCATGTTGTCGCCCTGAAAGCCAGAGATTGGGACGAAGGGGACCTTGTCAGGGTTGTAGCCCACCTTCTTCAAGTACGAGCTAACTTCTTTGACAATATCTTCGAAGCGAGATTTCGAGTAGTTGGGGGTGGTGGCATCCATCTGCACAAAAGGAATATGGAAATTCAGTAGCACATTCAAACAATTGTGTAATCAACAAAAAGAACAAAAGAATGTCCATGAAAATACAAACAGATACAAGCAACTCAAAAAGAGTGCTTAACAGCTAGACTGCTCAATCTAGAAAAAATATAACTACACGCATGCTTAACATAGATACATTACAGGAAATGTACGCTTAACACAGATATATTCCAGCAACTGTATGCTCAATATAGATATATACCAGCAATTGTATGCTTAACATAGATATATACCAGCAATTATATGCTTAACACATAATATACAGCATCTGCAGCATTCTAATTATACATCAAAATACGCAGTAGCTCATGAGACCAAAATTTATTTGCCATAAGCAACAAGATTATTTGATCTAATATGAAGATCCATATTTAAGAGCATAAGCAGATCATTTAGCAAAGAAAATTAATGTATCAATTAATAAACAAACATGATGTAAAAGCACATACAGATAACAAAATCTGATATCATACCTTGTTGCAACAACAAATCATCTGCTTGACACCAAGAGTGAAAGCAAGAAGAGCATGCTCACGGGTCTGGCCATCCTTGGAGATACCAGCCTCAAAACCACCAGTGGTGGAGTCAATGATAAGCACAACACAATCAGCCTGGGAGGTCCCGGTGATCATGTTCTTGATGAAGTCACGGTGTCCAGGAGCATCAATGACAGTGCAGGAGTACTTGGTCGTCTCAAACTTCCATAGGGCAATATCAATGGTGATACCAGTGTACTTTAACAACATGTAGAGCAATATGAGCTCCTTTCGTGCCCTTCATTCCATCCTTGAGTTCTTGTCTCGGGTCAACCTGCAAAAGCACCAAAGATACAGCAAAGAAAATCAGACAATTATTTGGTAAAAAAGATACAACAAGCATTACATGTGCAAAGCATTGGTTGTACCAGTACAAGCATTGGCATACCTAGCAGACTAAATCTAATACTCCATTTCCAACAGCAAGAAGTCCTTGAAATTAGAACAACTACATTATCTAACCTCTCAAAGGATGCAACAACAAAATAACTTGCTTTGAACACTCTTATGCCTCCCAATTTGAAAAGGCTCCAGCACAAGTTAATTGGAATCACGAATTTATTCAACAACCACAAGTCAAATGTTCCCTGGCCGCACCTTTCACTGCACAAATCAAAGTCACATAAGACAGTATGTATGTGAAACATCCAAGCAACATGCTATGATCTAGAGAAAATATATTCCAGCTTCACCATACTACTACTGGTACCATGCATGGGATGGCTGCGCGTAAATCTTAGCTACTGAGCATCTGATACATTCTTAGGATCATCATATCATATCAGCTACAAATGAAAATGCTCCGAAAAAACAATTCCAGCTCCAAAGTGTCTAGCTTTCATGAACATGCACGCTACGTACGAGGACCCATAACAAGTTGTGCAACCAACCATTTGTGAAAACAAAAAAAAACAAGATTCATGTATCAAATCATGCAGCAACATTTTAAAGTGTTGGGTTGTTATTTAATTACAAGCTGTTCAGCGGGACCAACCAACAGAAGGACAAAAGAAGAGCTTAGATTCTTAAGAGGCACAAACAACATGCAAAGTAAAGCAAATATGTGAGATGAGATGGAGAGGCCACTGATGTGAAGACAAATGAACAAGTAGTGTTGTACTTCTTTATGGTTATGCCTATAATTTAAGTTATGTATAAATCTTGGACCAATCAGTAGCGGTCACACTCTAGCATTTTGTAATAACATAAGCAAAAACAGAGTTGATTTACAGATCAATTGTACAAGCTGTGGTTGTAAAACACAGATGGAATTAAATCCCCAATGACTCGACAGAGTGGAGAAGCGTCTATGAAATCAGTTGCATGTACCGACCAAGAAGAGGAGGATGGCGAAACCCTGCATGTTGTAGGCTTCCTTGAGGTCGTTGTCCTCGCTTGCGTCAATCTTTGTGAGGGATGACCTCTCCTGCGGCCACTGCACACAAAAAAACAACTAAGGACGCGGAGGCGCGGGGTCGGTTGAGTGCAAGATGGGGCGGGGCAGCACCGGTTAAGGAGATGGCCGGCACCCCTGACGCCAGCGCGCCAAACATCCGCACCTCCCCAGAAGCCCTCGGCCATGCGGTCGAGGAGGTCCGACGAGTTCGAAGGTGCCGCGTGCATCGCTGCATGCGTGCGCCGGCGAACAAGCTGCCCGTCACGCCATGGCCCAGTTAGGGTTAGGGTTCGATGCTCGATCTGACGATGGAGGGGGGAGCGGGAGGAACTGGGCGGTGGGAGGTGGGGCGGTCCATGGGGTGGACGGCCGGCATCACAGTAGCGGTGGCCGACGAGTGGAAAAGCGGCAGCGGCGGCAGGTGGGTTTTAAATTGGGGAAGGAGACATAAATTGGAGGTTATGCTGAGAGGTGGTGATGCGTGAGATGACTGGGGAGGAGGCGATGGGAGCCGGAGGAGGTGGGCGTCTAGCTCGGGGAGATCTGGTGTTTTCAGGCGCATCTAGCTCGGGGAGATAGAGCTTGCTCGGGGCGGCGCCTCGGGAGAGAGAAGGGAGGGGATTTGCGGCGGGACAAAAGGGAGGGAGAGAAAGTTTGCGGCTAGGGTTTGGGGAGGCCGCGCGCGAGAGAGGAACTTTAACCAAAATTTCCCGGTCTAGCGGAGGGAAACTGGGAGGGGGAAATTAGGAATAATGAATACATAACTAAAAGTAAATGTAAATAATGAATAAGTAGAAAAATCAAATATCGCATGACATATTTCAAGTTCAATTAAAATTAGATTAGAAAATATAAGAACTTTGAACACAACCTCGGAGTAACATGCTCGAGAAACATAATTTGTGTCTTCGCATTACATAATGGATTCCTTCATTCCTTAACCAAATTGACACATGTCCTCTGAGTAAAGAATACAAAAAAATTGTTTGTCTTAACGAGAAAGAAAACATGTCTGCAGAGGCATGTCCCCAGTTTTGCAAATTGATTTGCGATATTCAACATTGTATTTCGAAATCAGCATAAAAGGTTCAAAAAAGGGATAACCTTCGCAATATGTCATTATATATGTCCTAGTATGCACCAAAAATAATAAACTAGGAATACGACAATTGGGTTGAAAAGATGTTCACAAAATTGAGCTATCTCCTCCAAAGATTCTTGAGTTTCGGGCCAAATGACGGTTGTTATGGCCACATTCATGGCATAGTTTGTTGAAATGTGCCCATATTCTACCCAAACATGCATATTGGAACAACGAACAAAGTTGTCGAAGAAAGTTTTATTTTTCTTTTAGCAAAAATACCATTTTCCATTTTCGGAGTGCCGAAAAAGGTTTTTTTTTGTGAAGCACCTACCAGAAATATGTGACAAAATTTCACCAAATAAAATTATAAAGTTAGTATACCATATTTCATGTTCAAAAAAATTTTTACTAGCTCTCAATAGCTCTAAATGCACCTCTTCTGAAAAAGACAAATTTCTGTCGATTCCGCTGAAACCGGGGCAAATTTGAACTACAGGTGCCTCATATGTTGCTCATGATTTTTTGTAAAAATCATTTTTAGATACAAAAATACCTATTTCAATAGAGATGTACCAATATTTTTCTCAATATTCAACCCCTAGCTACGAACGGTCATGCACGCCGTCTTGACTTTTTCCTGGAACGGATATAGAAAATTCCAGAAAATTCAAAAAAATTCAAAATGACGCAAGACCTTCACGTGGTGTCATTATATATGTACTAGTATCCACCAAAAATAATAAACTTGGAATACGACAACTGGGTTGAAAAGGTGTTCATAGAAATGAGCTATCTCCTCCGAAGATTCTTGGGTTTCAGGCCAAATGACGGATGCTATGGCCACACTCATGGCATAGTTTGTTGAAATACGCCCATATTCTACACAAGCATGCATAATGGAACAACTAACAATGTTCACGAAGAAACTTTTATTTTTCATTGAATAAAAACATTATTTTTCATCTTCGGAGTGTAAAAAAAGGGGTTTTTGTGAAGCACCTACCAAAAATATGTTACAAAATTGTACAAATTAAAATTATAAATATATTATGTCATATTTGACTACAAATAACAAATTTTATACCTTTCAATAGCTCTAAATACACCTCTTTTGAAAAAGACAAATTTCTGCCGATTCCGCTGAAACCGGGCCAAATTTGAACTACAGGTGCCTCATATGTTGCTCATGATTTTTTTGTAAAAATCATTTTTAGATACACAACTACCTATTTCAATAGATATGTATCAATATTTTCTCAATATTCAACCCCTAGCTACGAACGGTCATGCACGCCGTCTTGACTTTTTCTTGAAACGGACATACAAAATTCCAGAAAATTCAAAAAAATTCAAAATGATGCAAGACCTTTGCGTGGTGTCATTATATATGTACTAGTATCCACCAAAAATAATAAACTTGGAATACGACAACTGGGTTGAAAAGGTGTTCATAGAAATGAGCTATTTCCTCCGAAGATTCTTGGGTTTCAGGCCAAATGACGGATGCTATGGCCACACTCATGGCATAGTTTGTTGAAATGTGCCCATATTCTACACAAGCATGAATAATGGACCAACTAACAATGTTCACGACGAAACTTTTATTTTTCATTGAATAAAAACATCATTTTTCATCTTGGGAGTGTAAAAAAGGGTTTTTTTGTGAAGCACCTACCAAAAATATGTTACAAAATTGTACAAATTAAAATTCTAAATATATTATGTCATATTTGATCTACAAATAACAAATTTGATACCTCTCAATAGCTCTAAATACACCTCTTTTGAAAAAGACAAATTTCTGCCGATTCCGCTGAAACCGGGCCAAATTTGAACTACAGGTGCCTCATATGTTGCTCATGATTTTTTGTAAAAATCATTTTTAGATACACAACTACCTATTTCAATAGAGATGTACCGATATTTTCTCAATATTCAACCCCTAGCTACGAACGGTCATGCACGCCGTCTTGACTTTTCATCTGCGGAGTGTAAAAAAAGGTTTTTTTTTGAAGCACCTACCAAAAATATGTTACAAAATTGTACAAATTAAAATTCTAAATATATTATGTCATATTTGATCTACAAATAACAAATTTGATACCTCTCAATAGCTCTAAAATACACCTCTTTGAAAAAGACAAATTTTTGCCGATTCCGCTGAAACTGGGCCAAATTTGAACTACAGGTGCCTCATATGTTGGTCATGATTTTTTGTAAAAATCATTTTTAGATACAAAAGTACCTATTTCAATAGAGATGTACCGATATTTTCTCAATATTCAACCCCTAGCTACGAACGGTCATGCACGCTGTCTTGACTTTTTCCTGAAACAGACATAGAAAATTCCAGAAATTTCAAAAAAATTCAAAATGATGCAAGACCTTCGCGTGGTGTCATTATATATGTACTAGTATCCACCAAAAATAATAAACTTGGAATACAACGACTGGGTTGAAAAGGTGTTCATTGAAATGAGCTATCTCCTCCGAAGATTCTTGGGTTTCAGGCCAAATAACGGATGTTATGGCCACACTCATGGCATAGTTTGTTGAAATGTGCCCATATTCTACACAAGCATGCATAGTGGAACAACTAAGATTGTCCACGAAGAAATTTTTATTTTTCATTGAATAAAAACATCATTTTTTCATCTTCGGAGTGTAAAAAAGGGTTTTTTTGTGAAGCACCTACCAAAAATATGTTACAAAATTGTAAAAATTAAAATTATAAATATATTATGTCATATTTGATCTACAAATAACAAATTTGATACCTCTCAATAGCTCTAAATACACCTCTTTTGAAAAAGACAAATTTCTGCCGATTCCGCTGAAACCGGGCCAAATTTGAACTACAGGTGCCTCTTAGTTTGATCATGATTTTTTGTAAAAATCATTTTTAGATTCACAAGTACCTATTTCAATAGAGTTACACCGAGATTTTCTCAATATTCATCCTCTATATATGAACGGTCATGTCCCCAGTTTTGACTCGAAAGCCGCAATTCAAAATCCTCAAAAGTTCCAAGCAATATATACTCATGGGCATGATTGTATTTCCTTTTCCAAAAAAATGGTTCCTAATTGTCTATAATTATTTAAAATAGTTTTACAAATTTTATAAAATTGATTTCGGTCAATTTGGAAGTCAAAATCAAATTCTAGATAATGAAAACAGGAAAAAAACGAGATTTTTTTAAGCCAGCCCAACGAGCTAATTTGTCCCACCGAGGCCCAAATTTGGAAGTAAGCCCGCAGCAGGAATCTCTTCCCAGGTCGAATTTCGGCCCAAGTCCCACCAATTTGTCCCACCGAGGCCCAATTCCACGTCGAATATCACCTCAAGTAAGTTGAAGGCGCGGTAGTTACAAGAACCGATTGATGGTCCAGTGGCTTGCGCGCGCCTGTGAGCATCGGAGGTTCCAGGTTGGAGTCCTGATGAGCCTATTTTTGCAGCTTTTACTCAATAATTCACTAATTTGATGATTACAGATTGCAAATTTGAGCCCTCAATAAAAAAAGGAGAGCTCAAATTTCAGTTACTCGGAGGGCCCGCATGGCAGATCGGTGAGTATTCTAGGAGTGGCTTGCTGGTCCCGCGTGGCAGACACATATGCGAACACGTGGCAGTAGAGATGACACATATGCAAAATTGATGATATGACCATCCAGTAGATATGACACGTAGGCAGAATTGATGACGCGTTCGTCCAGTCATATAAACGCATCCACATTTAGGTTGTCACGACGATTTAAATTCGTCGTGATCAGTTAAAGAATAGGGCCACCATCGTTTATGACGATTTCATTTAATAAAATTACGACGTTTTGTCTCAAATCGTCGTTATTTTATAGGTTATTGATCCCTTCAAACGGTCTATAATGATCTTCTCTGAAATCGTCATAACTTTATGACGTTTTCTTCCATCGTCGCTATGAGAACGTCATGTATCAACACATTTCTTGTAGTGACAATGCTTGTGGCCCATTCACTCCATGAGTCCAACTCACTAATTCAGTCCATTTCCGATTTGGGTCCAACCCGACGAATATACTTACTCTCGCTCTTAAGTGTGCGACCGTGCAGGCTCATTACGACTTGGACACGATTGGAGTCCGACTCCCAATCGATCAACCAGCTAGTAGCAGCTCCTAGCAGAACGTGCTGACTCCCAAGTGCCATAGAGTCATGACGACATACCTTTCAATGTGACTTTCATCTGAGTTCCTTTCGCCTCCCGATATACATTGTCGCACTATAGGTGAATTAGTGTCATCACCTAAATAGCTCAACTCTCTTCTTGGGTATGTGATATATGATTCATCGGACTAACTCTTAGTCAATAGACCCGGTTAACACTTAACCGATTCGCGCATGGCCATTCTTCCGAAATCATATCACTCGAGAGGGCCCAGATAATATCTCTCTAGTCGGAGGGGAAAAATTCCATCTTGATTATCCACATCATGCAGGTTGCTTCTCATTCGACTCGGACTCTGGCTTTTGTAACTGCCTTGTCACGCAACATCGTTTGACAGAAGCTAAGTCGGTGATCCACAATTCGGATTGTGTGACAACCCCGGGTCTAAGGATTACATTGATTCAGACATGCAAATAACGATTTACTCGTTGCATCTCAATATTGGTCAGTCCGACTTGCTAAACTCTTTAGCCGAGTCTGTGAAAATTGGAACAGCATCATCATGCCCATGAAAAGTGTAACCGACTCATCAGAGAACACTCATATTAGTCTTGGTTGTGTGTCCAGCACAACCTCGATGACCAAGGACAATTTTGCATGAACACCATGAATACATAGTTCCACACTCGAATCACATATTCAATGATATATATTAGATGTTCAAAATAAGGATAACTTAATAACTTTATGAATACATTGGGAATTACATCATACATGATTGCCTCTAGGGCATATTCCCAACAGTCTCCCACTGGCAGTATAGTCAATCATCTCGACATCATATGGCTAGGCATCGAATGCTCATAGCTGTCATGTGCGCCTCATGCTTTCGTTGTGGTAGCGTCTTTGACAATGAATCTACAATGTTTCCATCCGTATGTACTTTGCAAAAGTTGATATCACCTTGTTTGACAAACTAACGAATTAGGTGGTAACACATGAGTATATTTTTGTTCTTCTGATGTTGTCTAGATTCCTTGACTTGTGCGATAGCACCATTGTTGTCACAATATACGTCCAATGGATTGGACGCGTCTTGAACCACACCAAGATCCATCACGAGGTTCCTGGTCCAAACGGCTTCCATTGCGGCCTCCAGCACAGCAATATACTCAGCCTCTATCGTAGATGCACACACGAGACCTTTCTTGGAACTCTTCCACCTCACAACCCCTCTGTTCACGACGAACACATATCCAGATTGCGAACGAGAATCATCTGAGTCGGTGAGATAACTCGCATCCGCTTAACCCTTTACACTAAATTTCTCATGACCTCCATAAATTAGGAGCATGTACTTAGTCCTTCTCAAGTACTTAAGGATGGTTTACCGCTTCCTAGTGGATTTCGCAAGGGTGAACCTGGTATCTGCTTGTTACACTTAGAGCCATCCTCCATAAGCTTGCGCTGATCCAAAGGTAGCAGGAAAACTCATAACTGTATCCAGTTGACCGCTATATTGATAACCTGTAAGACATGAAACGATTGTTTTCTATTGAAAACCAGATTATTCCTACACTTCCATAAAGACCAACAAATAGCCGAGATGCCAATGCGAATTCTATTTTTGGTCTTAATATCCACCCCATTTAACCAATTACCGAACATATTAGTTACATTAGAGGGTGGTGGGATGCTGTAGGTACAGAAAACAACACGCCAAATAAGTTTAGCAAAATGGCAATGAATGAAAAGATGATCAATAGTTTCCTCATTCCCACAAAAATAACAATGAGTATCACCTTTCCAATTCCTTTTACTAAGATTATCTTTAGTGAGCAAGACTTTTTTTTATCAAGTAACCACATCAAGACTTTAATTTTCAAAGGAATTTTTAACTTCCACAAGTAAGTTTTAAGAAATCTAGCATGTCCATTCACTAAATTCTCATACATAGATTTTACCGTGAACAACCCATTTGTGGTTAAATTCCAATGAAAAGAATCAGGATGATTAGATAGGGAAACATCCATGAGCCTTAATAAAAGATGAGACCACATATCCCATTTATTCCCATCAAGATGCCTTCTAAATCCTTAATTTAGAGGCGGGGCAGAATGTAACACTGTATGAACCGACACATTTATATGTTGCGCAATGTTATAAAGAATAGGATATTGGTCTTTTAAAGGTGTTTTTCCGAGCCAGGTATCCTCCCAGAACCTACAGATGTCCCCATTGCCCACTTGAAATGTGCCTCTAAGAAAGAACTCATCCTTCACACCCATGAGTCCCTTCTAGAAAGGAGAATCAGTTGGTTGGGCATCAACTTGAGCCAAAGTTTTACTATGAAGATGTTTGTTTATTAGTAATTCCTGCCAAACACCTTCTTCATGCATCAGTTTGAACAACCATTTACTGAGCAAACATTTGTTTTTCAGCTCAAGAACCTCAATACCTAGCCCCCTGATCTTTTGGTCTACAAATTATATTCCATTTGGTCAACCTATATTTACTCTTGGTCTCATCGCTTTACCCAAAAAACTGAGACGTATAGAAATCAAGCCTCTTCCTAACTCCCTTGGGTATCTCCAAAAAGGAAAGCATAAACATGGGTAAACTAGTTAATACCGAATTAACCAGCACAAGACAATCCCCATAAGATAACAACTTTCCTTTCCAACACCCAAGTTTATCTTCAAAACGACTTTCAACTGGAAACCATTCTGCGCTGCGGAGTTTTCGATAGTGAATTGGGATCCCAAGATATTTAAAAGGAAGCGAACTAGATGCACAACCAAAAATTTGTTTATACTCATCCTCCACCTCTAAAGCCTTCCCAAAATAAAAAAAAAAACTTCGCTATTATGAAAGTTAATTTTAAGGCGTGATAATTGTTCGAAAATACACAAAATCAGCTTCATATTCAAATCCTTTCGGATATCATGATCAAAAAATAAAATAGTATCGTCAGCATATTGCAAAATGGATAAGCCCCCATCCACTAAGTGAGGTATAAGACCATCCACTTGACCATCTTCCTTAGCTCTAGCAGTGAGAATGGCCAACATGTCCACAACAATGTTGAACAAAATAGGAGACAGGGGATTCCCCTGTCTCAGCCCTTTTCTTGTTTGGAAATAATGACCAATGTCATCATTTACTCTAATGCCAACACTACCCCCTGCACAAATTGCATGATCCAATTACACCACTCGGGTGCAAAACCTTTCATACGCAAGGCTTGCAAGAGGAAGGGCCATTTAACCTTATCATAAGCCTTCTCGAAGTCAATTTTAAATATAACACCATCCATCTTCTTTCTTTTAATTTCATGGATGGTCTCATTCAAGATGACAACACCTTCCAATATGTGTCTTCCTGGCATAAAAGCAAATTGAGTTGGTCGAACCACTTTCTGCACAATTTGAGTATTACGATTAGTACTTACTTTTGTGAAAATTTTGGAACTAACATTAAGAAGGCAAATAAGTCTGTATTGCTGAATCTGGACCGCATTTTCTTTTTTAGGTAACAACATAATGACTCCAAAATTCAATTTAAACAACGGTAACGAACCTTGTTTTAATTGATGGAACATTGCCATTAGATCATCCTTGATAACTTTCCAAAATGTCTTATAAAACTCAGCGGGAAAACCATCAAGACCCGAAGCTTTATTTAATTCCATCTGCGAAATGGCCTCATATACCTGTTTCACTAAGAAATCAGATGTAAGAATATCGTTTTCCTCACGAGATAATTGCGGTATATCACGAATAACAGCCTCGTTAAGAGAAATATTGTTAGGTGTGGGATTCCCAAAAAGTTTTTTTATAATATTGCGTGATGTAAGTTTTGAGATTATCATCACCAACTATAGTTCCTTCGTCCTGCTCTAACTGAAAAATCATCTCTTCCTATGTTTCCCATTTGCTATTAGATGAAAATACTTAGTGTTGCTACCACGCTCCTGAATATGTCTCACTTTAGATCGTTGAGCCCACTTAGATTCCTCCTCACGCCCGAGACAACCAATCTTCTCATTTGCCTCCCTCAGAGTCCCCCGCTCTGCGTCAGACAGCGGAGAGCTCTCGGCTTTAATATCGAGATCATCAATGATTTTTAACAAACGCTCTTTCTCTTTCTTATATTTTCCAATATGATTTTTAGCCCAACCTTTAAGAAAACGTCTCACATGTCTTATCAAAAAGCAGCCCACTCTGAAGCAATTAAATCATAAAAACCATCTCATTGGAGCCACAAAAGCTCAAACAAGAAACGACTCTTATTTCCCACATGTGCACGAACTCCTGATTCCACTAAGAGCGGAGTGTGATCAGATCCTATTCTGGTCAAAGCATACACCATAGCAAGAGGGAATTTTTGTTCCCAATCTACCGTAGTCAAAATTCTATCAAGCTTCTGAAAATTCTGATTATCCCGTCTACTCACCCATGTATACTGTCTGCCAGATAACTCTATTTCTTTCAGGTTTATGCTTTGCAAAATAGCATTAAACATGACTAGCCATCTCGGGTTATAGTTATCATTACTCTTTTCTCCATGCTTTCATATAATATTAAAATTGCCACCCACCATCATTGGTAATGTTTCATTGTCACATATACGAACAAGCTCTGATAAGAATTGGGCCTTGAACTCATCTTGAGCAGCCCCATAAACCGAAACCAAAACCCACTCAAAACCATCATTCTTGGATTTAACATAAAGTTTGACGCAAAAATCTCCCACATTAACATTTTTAACATGTAATATGGTCGTATTAATCCCAATAAGCATGCCACCTGATCTACCTCTAGGTGGTAAACAGAACCAAGCAAAATTCAAACCAGATGCCAAGTGGTCCAAAAATGGGGAAGCAAAATTTGATCTTCCAGTCTCCGACAATTCCATAAAATCTAGTCTTTTTTTCATAATCGTTTCTTGGACAAAAATGTGCCCACTCGACCGAACACACGAGCTCCGAACGTCCAAAATCCCGCCAAAATCAATCACCTTATGCCACATAAGCTCATTATCCACGCTGCACGAGAGTCCAATCGGAAACACAGGTAGTTGTGGAGGCGAACACAAAGTTCGTGGACTCACACAACCACTAGAGCTCACTGATAAATCAACAAAGGAATTAGAAAAAGAAGTATCACCTCCATCCGTAATAGAACATACCGGAGCAATATTAGAGTTTACACCATCCGAAACAACCAGAGAAGGATTGAAATAAATACCTAACTCCTGATCCACCAAAGGGGTGCAGAAAACAGAGGGAGACCACACCGTATTCTCGGCGGGCGACACAGAGGCCGAACTCAGGTCCTCACCAACCGAGAGAGCGTGTGGAGAGACCACACTGTCTGCCGCGACAACAGAGGAAACAGCTTCTTTCTCTGCCGTGGGAGAAAACTGTGCCGTTTTTGGCTCGCCGGCAACCAAAATGTGTATATTTTCTGCCGCTGCAGAGAGCTGCGCACTGCTGCTACTAATTTTGCTCCGCGAAAGCAACTGCTGCTTCTGATTCAACTCAACATTGTCCAATACCTCTTCATCCGAAACTGAAAGATCCAGCTTGTTGTTTGAAGAAATAAGAGCAGCAATTTCTTTCCTTGCAAGTTCAAAAGAATGTTGAACCAGGGGAGAAAAGAAGACACCCAAATTCACCGAATCATTAGGTGTTTTAACACCTATTCCACCTTGCTCAGAAGGAGTAACCACAGTGTGAGCATTTGAAACCACAACCTCTGGAGCTTTTCCAGTCAATTTTGCAACTGACTTCGCAAAGTCATCACCCCTCTCATCCTCACCATCATCACTGTCCTCGTCATCATTACCATTCTCCTCCATATGAACATCCTTAACAGGGAACAAAATCTCCTCCTCCACTTCAAAAGTAAGGCCATAAAAACCATCTTTGAAAAATAAAGGAAAACTTCTAGGTATCTTTCTAGCTAAAGAAAAGTGCAACACCGCTTTTAGTATATAATAGAAGATAGATAGATTAGCTAGAATCAGTTGTTGCACTTTTCTTGGTCACGTGTAAATTTTGTTGTTGTAGATTTGGTTGTGAACACAAATGATGAAACCTGTTGGCACATAATAGGCAATGTAACTTGCAAGGTTAATCAAGAGTAATGAGACTATATGACTATACTAAACTATATATACATTCGCTTCTCTTTAGGATAGTACATTTCCCCTATTTTGTTTGAACGGGCCCATGAACGCTCTCGGTGCTAAAGCGCCGCCACCATTCTATATATTCAGACTATCAAGTGTGGATTGGAACAGCAGCGGGATCACACTCACGGTCTTCATTTAGGGTACTGATGTCCGGATGCAGATGCAACACATATAGTGTATTTCAAAATTGATACTAATTATTAATATGTCTATCAACTCTAGTGTTTTCACTGGCTTGTCATCTTGGGGTTCCTCTATTACATAAATAATATAACAAACATCAAAGGACGCATCCGCGGAGTTGAATAATAATATATTCATATTTTGTTTTTCTAAATACTGGTGCAAAACAACAAAAATTGAATATCCGGATAGATGAAAAATTGTGTATATCTAGAAGTAATTTATAAGTCGGTCGGCCAATGCATTGGCTTATTTATCACAACACGACATTTTTTTCAATTTATAAAGAACTTATTACAACCATTCAACTACTTTTTAGAACATCTCCGCATGGAAAAACTACTTTTTAGAACATCAAACAATTGTTTCAACTCCACCGGTGTACGTCCTACACTATAGGTCACAATTGTTTTTTACTATATATCATTAATTTAATCGGCACGCACAGGCCAGGATTTCACATGGAAAACCCTATTTAACCTGACCGGTTATTGTTTAGCTAGCTAATTCTCCACGACTAATAAAGATCAGGATGGGGGAACCCGATGCACTTATTTAATTTTTTTTTATGGAATGCACGTATTTAACCGGTCATGCATGTGTGCATGCCATGGATTCTTGATTTTGTAACGTGCTACGTGTCCACGAGGACATACTTTTGTACACGATCAATTGATTGCATACATAAGTTTCCTTAACGTCCACGCGATCTCCTCGAAGAAAAAAAACCACGGGGATCTGATTTTGAACTGATAGGGACGGACTTTGTGCCGATGGATTTGGCACATATATACATCAAATGTTTTTTGTTGGAAAAGGATGGTTTTCCCCGGAGGACGATCGTGACGCGAGTGAGCGCAGATCTCCATGCTCTAGCGGGCTTCCATGCTGGCAGTCCCGAAATCTTTTAGCAGGCCTTCTCGCTGGAAAGTACTCAGTACTTTATCGGGCGTGACCCATTATTATCAGCTTTTTGTTTTTTCAGCAAACTGACACCGCAACACATGCTGCTACAATAGAATTTTTTGTTCGCTACAATTAGTCTCTGATTTTGCTATACTAGTATAATTTGTTTGTTACGAGGTCTCCGGCGAGAATCTCCAGCGGAGTTTCTCGCGATGTCATTTTTTTGCTACAATAGAACAAAATATTTTTGCTACAATTGTTTTCAATATTTGTTATAGTAGTGCAAAATGTTTGCTATAATATCTCTGACGTTGTCATCAACGATTTTATTACTTTTTGCTACAATAGCATAAATTATTTTGCTATAATTGTTATTCAGATTTGCTACAGTAGTGCAAAATGTTTGCTATAATATCCTCGGCGAGATCTTCGGCCATGTCTCCGGCAAAATTAGATTTTTTTTGTTTTATATGTGGACGAAACCTTTTGCTACAACAACACAAAATTAGTATTTCAATCGAACCGTTTTTCGCTCACAGCAGCAAAAGCGGGATTTGTGGAGATTTTTCTGAATTGCTACAATAGGCTAAAATTGTTATTTCAATGAACCCTTTTTTTCTCATAGTAGCAAAAGCAGGATTTTAGGCATTTCTAGGGACACGTGTCGGCACCTGGATTCGGAGAATTTTTGGGGGAAATCCTCCGGACGACGTCCAGCACTTCCCTTTTTTGTGTCCTTTTTCTCGGAGCTATGTACGTCAAAGGATGATACGTGACATGGTAAGCCTGTTTGTACACCTTTAACGTTGTACTTAAATTTTCATCTTTTAATCTTAACCTTTCTATTTAGGATCAATGGAGAATATATTTTTAACCTATGTGGATGTGGATTAACCTCGTGTCTCTATTTAAAGTTCTGTATATTACTTTTAGTATATAATAAAGATAAAGATATAAAGATAAAGACAAAGATAGATAGATAGATAGATGGGGACAATACACACCGTACGCACGTTTTTATTCTCATATATATTAGCGCATGCACCGTGGAGATGCAGCAGCTAGCTTGTGATAACCATTACAATTACAAATATAGATATATACTAGATAAAGATACACGTGTACGTACACACTCGTAAGTACACTCGCACACAGGAGCCAGCTAGGTAGCTGATGGCGGTGACGGCGGTAGGCCGGCCGGCCGGTGAGCTGGCTTAAGAGCCTCCGTCGCACTGTCTGGCGCACTTGCACTGACGGAGAATCCCGTCGCAGTTGCCTTGCTCCCAGCCCTCTTGAAGGCAGACCAGCGCGCACTGGGAATTCGAAAGGCACGCCCCCTTGAACATCTTGCTCCGTCGCCGGCACACCTTCGCCTCCGCTTCCTCTGCAACCATTTAGACTTGTCACGTCAGCATGCAGGTATATCATGTGCATGTACACTTAACTGAGCAGAAACTTCATTTGGAAACTGAAATAATCTACGTACGTGTGATGATGAGGAGGAGGAGCAGCACCAAGAACGCCTGCGTCGCCACCTTCCTCGTCCACATGTCGGACTCGAGCTCGATCGGTTCGGTTCGTCGGGAGCGAGCAAGTTAACAGTATACGTATGCAAGCTATCTGATTGCTACTGGAGTTGCTGAGTGAGGTGGTAAGCCGATCGATGGCAGCTTTATATAGGAGTACAAGGAGATCGATGTACGGCGGAAAGCCATTTAATTTGGAAAGACTTCCCGACTACAGGGGAAAGACTTTGTTTCACACGTCAATTTGTGTGAGCGCTTTGCATTGACTTTGTGCGGCGGGCTTGGTGCCGAAGGCGCCTTGGTGGGCGGCTCGTGGCGGCGGCTCTTGGGGAAAGCTAGGGCGGTGCCCGTGGAGTCGTGGAGTTGTGTGCGTACGGAGGTGGGGACAGGGTCCCCATGCCGCAGCGGCCTGTGTACCTGGTAAAGAAGAAGGCGCAGTGCTTAAGCTAGACTACGAAAAAGCTTTCGATAAGGTAAATTTAGATTTCCTAGACGATCTTTTGGCCAAGAGAGGCTTTGGCCCAAATCTGAGGAAATGGGTCAAGCTGGCCACGAGAGGAGGGTCTGTTGCAGTTAAAATTAATAACACAATTGGTAATTTCTTCATCACAACAAAAGGGCTTAGACAGGGCGATCCCAGCTCGCCCATTTTGTTTAACCTGGTGGTGGATGTCTTTACCAAAATGTTGATTAGAGCCTCGTCAAAAAATCTTATAAGAGGACTCTGTTCGAACCTTTGCCCTGGACGAATTGTCAGTCTGCAATATGCAGATGACACAATCCTCTTCTTAGAAAAAGAGCAGATGGCTGCCGGGAATCTAAAGAAAATTCTCACCTGTTTTGAACAGGTCTCGGGTATGAGGATCAATTACGATAAGAGTGAGCTTGTCCCCATTAATTTGAATAGTGAGGATACAGAAGCTCTAAAAAATATCTTTGGCTATGCTGTAGGCAACTTCCCCATTAAATACCTGGGTGTTCCTTTGCACCATGACAAACTTAGGAGGGAAGACCTGCAGCCTATTATAAATAAGATTCTTAAGAGGATCACTGGCTGGCGAGGGAAACTACTCTCATATGCTGCTAGGGTCACGCTAATTAGGTCATGTCTTGCTAGTATCCCTGTTTATCTCTTATCTTTTTTAAAATTCCCTAAGTGGGCACTGGACTTGATCAACACCCAGATGTCACACTGCCTCTGGAATGATTTGAAAGATAAAAAGAGACTCCATCTAGCAAATTGGAGCCTAGTTTGTATGCCAAAAGATCTTGGAGGACTTGGCATTCCCTGCCTGAGGGATGTTAACCTTTGCCTACTAGGGTCATGGGTTAAGAGATACTATGAGGGAGAAAACAAGCCTTGGAAAACTATGGTAGATGCAAAATATAAAACAAACAACCCTAACATCTTTTGTAGCTCGCAATTAAATTCCTCCCGGTTTTGGAAAGGGTTCTTGTGGGCGGCGAAAGCAGTTAAGATGGGGTATAGATGGCACGTAGGGAATGGTTCGAGAATAAAGTTTTGGGAGGATACCTGGTTCGGATCCTCCCCTCTCTTAGTTCAATACCTTGAGTTGTATACAATCTGTAATGAAATCCTTGCCACAATTCGTCAGGTGCTTGGGGATGGCACTATCAAGTTGTCTTTTAGAAGGAACTTTAACTCATCCCTGATGCAAAAGTGGCATGAGCTAGAACAGATTGTGAGAAGTGTCGTGTTGACTTCAGACTATGACTCCCTTATTTGGAAATATACTTCAAATGGGGTGTATTCTTCTAGTTCGTTTTACAAAATAGTTAGCTTTAGAGGTATCATACCCATTTTCATTCCTGCTGTTTGGTCCCTGATAGTTCCCCCTAGAATCCAAATCTTCCTTTGGCTCTTGTCTAATAACAAGCTAATGACGAGAGATAACTTGCAGAAGAGAAACCTGCAAAAACCTTTGGATTGTGTGTTCTGCTGTGAATAGGAATCAATCAAACATTTATTTTTTGAATGCATTGTCCCTTCCAAAATTTGGGAAGGGGTTTCTGATTTCTTTGGTATTAAGTTAGGACCTGATTTCTTCTCGATAGCCAGATTTTGGGTGTCAAATAAAAGCCATTCTGCACTAAATACTATTTGTGCTGCGGTGATATGGGGTATTTGGAAGCATAGGAATGCCTTGATTTTTGATAATGTGTCTTGGTTATCTATGAAACAGGTCTGGTGGTTAGTACTGAGGTCAATCAAAAAGTGGCGGCTGCTTTGCAAGCCACTCATGTTGCCCACGATCGACAGGTTCTCGGCTCGGATCATGGAGTTGCTAAAGGAAAAGCCTAGTCTACCATGGGTGTGACCACGGGGCTCTCCTCGCTGACACTTCTGAGCAATGTACTCGCAGTGGCACCAGCGACACTGCCAAGCATCTGTGCGAAGCCGTCTGGAGCCCAAGCTCGCTGGGGGAAGCCGCTGCTGCCTAGTGACGTCATGCCTCCTCAGGAAACCAGGGACAAGCTGGCGGCGATCATCAGAGCATGGCCTACCGTTCGAAATGGCCTGTATCTGCTTTCTGTTCACTGTTTCCCAAAGTGGAGTTTGATGTTTTCATTAGTACCCCTAGAGAGTTTCTGTTTCAGTATTCCCCCGTTTTAAACTTGGAGGTAGCCTCGCGCACCCGTTTGGTGTGCTTAGTTTAGCTAGCTTTTTCTATTCCTGCTGTAATATCATTTTACAGACTCCTGGTTTCATTGATGAAATGGAACTGGGGCTTCCCTCGAGGGGCCCTCTTTATCTTCCTATGCAGCAGTGGCCTTCTACTCCATGGGTGATGGCATGAATGGGGCCGGGGCGGGGGAAGGGGAAGGTTTTTCGTTGGCTACTCAGCCATGGTTGGTAGTAGTGTGCCGTGGATCCGGTCCTCACCCAGATCCGTTGCCGGCACAACATTTTGCCGGCCGGTGGCGCATTGAGGGCCGGTGAGGGGCGGCTGGAGGGCATCTGTCAGTATTCTAGCGGATGCGTGCGTCTCCATGGCGCACCTCCGCATGGATCCACCTAGCTATGATTTTGGTGTGGTTGGACTACGGTCATGGCAGTTGATGACGACGTTCTTGGGGATGTGCCCTAGAGACAATATTATTCATCTATTATTCAATCTATAAGTTTAGAATTAAGTTAATGTCATCTCGCTACAACCGTTAAAGTATTTGAAAAGTGGGTATTCAAAGTACGGCTTTATGCGGGTGTGAAGATATAAACAAAAAATAGTTTCTAATCTTGTCTCTATGATTAGCTTATATTTCGTGAGATGATCTCGGTTTTATGATCATTCAGTTTGATAAGTCTAGCAAACACAATTTATTGTTACATTAACAATATAACGACCGAACCAAGTATATGATCTTGTTAAGAGACCGACAATTATTATGTATTTAGCAAAGTTTATATATAGTTGTCATTGACTAGAATTGTTATGCTATGAGAATATCTAAATGTCTTCAACCGTCCACTATAATAGGGGTTATAACGCTGACGTATGTGTATGAACTAGAGCGTGTAATGGAACTTAGATCGTTGAAAAATAGTACTTAACTCCTCCAGACAATGGAGAGAAACGTGCTCTGGGCTCTCTCAGTATCACCGATGTCAACCAATCGTCTGGCCAGATAGAGTGTGATTTATCACAAGAACATCGCGGATATGGATAAGAAAAGAAAACGTTATCGCAATAGTAGGAAAATGTCTATATGTGGATTTCCACTAGTGGCGAACAATCCCGTAAGTGCGCCACAAGAAAGGTTCCACGAGGGTGCCAACTTCATGGGTTGCGAACGAGGAAAAAGTGTGTGTCACGACTACGCCGGTACTGATGGCGCACATGTAAATAGTTCACCATATGTCTGTCGCTCCAAGACCCAGATAGCCTAGAGAAGGCCAGTTACTCGTGGCGCAAGTATTTAGCTATGCGCCACATATAATTTTAGCTAATTGTGGCGCACGGGAAGGACAAGGCGCCACAGTGTTCCGCAACAGATCTCGGCAAGACATGTTAAATACTAGTGGCGGACAGACTTCTTGTTCGACATAGATATAATTACAACTAATGGTGTTTCTTTTAATTTTGGGCCATTAGTAATCTAGGAGATTACTTAATTGCGACCAGCGACCCAACATCTCCATTGCTAGCTCATTCACTTCACTTCCCACTCATCTCACCCATCCTCACTCCAACCTCATCCCGCTATCTCCTCCCGCCATACGGACTAACTAAACCAAATTTACTCATAAGTGCATATTGCTCATAAGTGCATTGCTCTTGCCATGCATGGATATTGGAAGAGATGGAAAGCTCATAAGGCCGGTGCTCCAAGACCACTAAGGAACAAGAACTACAAGAAAAAAAAGGAGCGGCCAAGGACATGCTATAATTGTGGTAGTGCAAACCACTTTGTTAAGTAGAGTCTTTTTGAGCCAAGAGTAGAAAATGAAGGCAAGTTTTTTGTAAACACAAGACCAAAGCTCATCAATACAAGAACTTTGCACGAAGAGTTTCAAGGCCTTTATATGTTCAAGAAGACTCTGTCTTGGAAACATACATCTCCAGAGATGAAGGGGAAGATGAAGTCGTAGGTGTGGCCCTTGTTGTCATAGCTACATCTTCCTCTTTATCGGTCTCTCTATTTGAATCCCCCAACAAGAAAGTGCCAATCCAACCTACATGTCTTACGGCAAAATCCACCTCGATAAATTCTTCCACCTCCAAGACTATTGCAACTAACCCTCCTTCATTATTTGATTGTGTTGAAAATGTTGTTGAGGAGGACAATGAGTCAAAGGAATTAGGCTCATGGTTTGCTAGCCTAGAAGGTGAAAGCAAGGAAAAGGTGAATGCCCTTTTAAGGGAAATTGATGATGCTAAATCTCTTGTAGATGAGCAGGAAGAGATCATCATGACTTTAAAAAGTTATGGGGTAGTCATTCTAGCAATGACAAAGAGCTTGAAGAGACTTTTGAGAAAGAGTGTTCCATTACAGTTTCTCTTGAGGAGAAACTATCTAGTCTACAAGAGACTTATTCTATTCGTGTTTCTAAGCTTAGAAAGGACAGTGAACTATCTATTTCTTTAGTTAAAACTCGTGAAAATGAAAAGATTGAGCTAGGGATTGCTCATGATAGACTTGTTGATAGTCATGAAAAACTAGAAAAAGAGTTCATGTTTCTTAAATAATTCATCACAAGCTTACCAAGTCTCCGGAAACAAGTGATGCTTTCCTCTTCCACTAGAATTGTTATCTCATCTAGAAATTCTTGTGCTAAAACTAACATTATAGGAGGCGAGAAAATTTTGTATGATGTCATAATATCTCAAAGGGTTAAGAATGGGAAGGAGGAACTTGGCTTTGTTGCTAAGTTAGAGAAGAAGAACATCAAGAAGAAGAAGGTCCCTG
>JAPCYS010003565.1:0-52849 GCA_028641055.1 Alopecurus myosuroides | reverse complement strand
TTGGCCAATTTATCACACATATCTTTCACCTCATGATAGCCATGTCTTAGAAATTGTTTTCATCATCTATTCTTTGATGTTATGGCTACTTGGAGCCAAGACCAAGTCCCTAGTATGTAAACCATCTAAGAGACTAAGTAGTGAACCTCAAACACTAGTACTATAGTTTTCTATCTACTCCTCCATCCCCCTATTCTTGCTTCAAAAATCCATCAAGTTAGAAAATGGAAAACAAGACTCAAGCAATAGAAGGCTCTTCACTTTCAACTTGGTGGCAACATGAAGAGCTACAAGGAGGATCAATGAAGAAATTTTGAAGAAAAGACTCCACCACTAGAAGCAACTCAAGGAAGTACAAGTGTGAAGAAATCCAGAAGAAAACATATCCCTCTCTCTTCTAATCTTTCTTCCTATTTTCTTTCTCTTGACTTAGTGGTATTTTGTGCCCATCCCATACCCAAACCAAATTAGTGAAGTGAAAGCCATGAAGAAATCTATCAAGACCAAGAGAAGAACCACACCAAGGAAGGAAACAACTTAGATAGCATGATGATGATCTTCAAGAAGGCAATCACATGAGGACTAGAAGCAATCCATACAAGTTGAAGAATAACAAGTTATTTTTGTCCAATCATTGACCCAAATGGAAAACCCAAGACTTCGTAATATTTTCCCTTTGATGATGTAGTTAGTAGACCTACCCTAACCACAATGGAAAATACTAACATGGTCACTCAAATATTTTTGAAGGTGAATATGACCAAGTGTTTGCATGTATTAGTTTAGTTGAAGAAGTAATATGTTTATTCTAAGTGAACTCTTGGAACTTCCTCGACAAGTATGGTTATAATAAAGTTAGTTTTCTACAAACTCAACCTAGCCCATCTCAAGTAAACCCTTGGAAATTACTTAACATATGGAACCAAGAAAGAATAAATCTTTCAAAACTCAAACCTTGACCTTGTCCTAGACAACTTGGTTACATCCCTTTTACCAAGATGGTTGCTTTGTATGTTTTCTTCACTTGTATGATTGTTTTGTAGAATGGTTGTTTATTTTGTTATTGTGTTTTCAATGAATAGATTGTACGGAGAGCAACGATCTTTTGTGAAGAGAGTGTGATATCTTCACCAACTTCAACAAGGCAAGTAACACACCATCAACTACCTATTATTTTCTATATGCATTTGTTGATTTTGAGTAGTATGCATGATAGGGATTTTTAATAAGTTATATTATGCTATGCTATTATCCTAATAGTGTGTAGCCATCTCTTTTAACCTTGTTATTTTGATAGCCTTGGAACTTAGTAGATGCTATGCAATGTTACAAATTGTTTTACTAGATGTTGAGGAAAAATTCTAAGTATAACTAATAAATGAACCACCTGGGTGGAAGTGGTAAGACTGGTTTATGTTGAGTGTTGCCTCATGGCCCTTATCTAAGGGTTATTCCACTTGAGGTTGTCACTTGCGGATGGCCACCCAAGAACAAAGAGATTACTATGTCCCTCTAAGTCTAGTAGCTTACCGTGCAACCTTTTGACATATGGGCTCTGTCTTGGTCAACTAAGTTGTGAGAGTTCAGCAAAGGCTTGACTAGCAGATGTAGCAAAATTATAGGTGGAACGGTCTTGCCGGTGGGTTTGGACTTCTTCTTCTAAAAGATCTCGTCTCAATTCTCTCCTTTCCATGATGCACTCCGGGTGTATAGGATGTTTGGGCTAATTGAAGACAAAGGGTGAAAGTGCACAAGCTCTGCAGAGTCAACAAACTAAGATCTTAGCCGTGTCCCCGGTTATGGACAACTACGAGCAGCTGGACAAGGATTGACGGAAGAATCTCATCATCAATTTCAATAAGTAAAATTTTGACCAAGTGAACAGTATTGTGGTGCTTGGATCTAAATCCAATGTTGCCACCCTTTTGAAAAAAAAAGTTGGTTTTACAAAAGTGATAGGAGAAAACTGGCTTTATGCAAACTTAGCCTAAACTCCACTCAGCCAAATAAGCATGTAGTATTAGTCTTGCCATTTATATCCACCATAGTGTTACTTGCCAATACATTAAATTGTATTGACTCCCTTGTGGCTGCATATTCCATATTGCAGATGTTTCTGAAGACGAGTGAGGATTTCGTTTAGGATCTCGAGACTATCGCCAACATGTTTTGCCTGTGGCACATGAAGAAGATGGGCTCAATGTTGTACTATGTCTTCCGCTGTATATCTTTGTTTACTGCTAGTCTTCTAAGACTATGCAAGTTGTAATACTATTTTGTAAAGACTAGATCACGCGATGTAATAGAATTTGATGCATTTGCATGGTATTTCATTGTGTACTGTGGTGCTAGCAATTGATCCAGGGACTAGCACAATAACACAGGTGTCCTTACATTATTTAAATGTGGGAACGCTACAGGGATTCCTCCACGTTAGACGCGACCGAGCGGGACCCAGGAGTCGGGGTGCAAAGCAGTGGAGAGCCCAAGTCCTCCATGGGCCCTGCGGCCTTGGCCCAACGAAGGCAGCGCAGCATCCCGAAAGTTTCCATCGCTACGTGTCCCCACCTCCTCAACTACCACATCCATCTGTCCCACGAAAAAGGTACCAGAACCCAACCTTTTGACCGGTTCCACCTCCGCGGAGACAGGGGAAGGCGCCAAAACGGCTTTGTCCGCACCGCGACACGCACGCAGTCGCGCCCACTCCCGCCGTCTTTTGCGCTGGCACCGCGAAAGAAGAGGCATGGCCGGCGCCATCACCACCCCTGAGGTCAGCACCGTCGTCACCCTCCTTTGGCGCGAGCCGTTTGAACGGCTTTGACAGCCGCCGTGTTCGCCTTGACTACCCTGGCCAGAGCCCTCCCGACATCCACCCGTGAAGTCCCTTCCACCACCGCTAGCGTCCGCTGCGCCACCATGAGAAGTCCAAGAGGAGATCCCATGGCCAGAGGACGGTGGGCCATCCTCGCCGCCACCACCAGCGCCCGCCGACGGGAACGGACGATCCGCCACCGCACTCGACACCCTGAGCTTGAGGGGGTAGACCAAGGTCTTCACCACCGGCAGCGACACCATTTCCGAGGACGCGGACATCTCCTCCGAAGGCGGCGCGTCAGGTTCGGGGACATGGAAGTCCACCTCCCCCGAGATAGCACTGGCGTCAAGGCACCATGTAGAAGCACGAAACGACGCCATGTCGGCCCTCGAGCGCATATCAGGGTGGAGCCACTCGACCCAAGCCTCCGGCGCCAGAATGGTCGCGGCGGCGTCAATGCCCCAGCAGTTGTCCGGCAATACGGTGATCACCACCTCGACGCGCGAGGCCAGGGCACCCGCCGCCGCACCCGTGCAGCGCGACCAAGGGACGAACCGCAACCTCACCGATGGGGTGCGCAAGAATGGTTCCTCGAGCACCCGTTCCTTGTCGCGCACGTCCTCGAAGTAGAGGAGGAAGGAACCCTCTTGGTGCGGGATGACGGAGAACAAACGTGGGTCGATGTCGTGGAGAAAGAACAACGCCTCGACCACCCTAGGGACGGTTAGGGCTCGTCGGGAGCCATCGTCAAAGGCCATCACCGCCTGCATTAAATCCGCCTCCGCCTCGTCGACGCGCGCTGAGCGGCAAAAAACGCAAGTCCGGCGCCGCGGGCTCGCCACGGGAACCTCCTGCGCAACCACCCTCGAAGTCGCCGCCGCAGCAAGGGGAAGGACCGTGTTCTCCATGTCCCGCCGCAGCCGCAGCAAGGGAAAGAACTGGCAGCGCCGGTGCACGAGCCGCCTCGGAAGAGTGCGCGCGCCTCCCAGGCGCCGCGCTGGACCTGAACGTCCTGGGTGGAGGGCGCTCCTGCGCTGCAGCCGAGAGTAGGACGCCCTGCCCGTCGGCGGCGCTCTACCCACCTCGTTCCGGCGACGACTGCCAAGGCTCGAAGCAGTCACGCGACCAATGGCCCTCCCTTTCGCACCGAATACATACCGGGCCCGTCGTGTAATCTCGCGCCCAGTGCCCCGGCTCCCGGCAAAGGAGGCAGAGCCCCTTGAACTTGCCCGCCTCCCGAGCAGTCCGACAAACCTTCTCGGCGACATGTCTCCCTGCGCAGCGGCCATGAGGGCGCTTGCGCTTGGGCTGCTCCCATGGCGCTCCCTGGTCTGCAACCGGCGTCGCCACCTCCCGAGGTTCCTCCGTCTATGGAACCTCCTCCATGGACTCGTCCGAACCACCGAGCTCGTCGAGCGTGTCGAAAGCCTCCCGCACCGAGCTCTAGACCGAGGACCCCAGGCGTGGCTCCTCCGCGGCCGGCGGCGAGCCCTCCACCACATATCGGTAGGAGCGGCGCGAGCCCTCCGGCCCAGAGTCCCGGCTTGGGCGCCAACGGTCATCGCGCCCCCACGGCCCAAGCGCGCGCTCGCTTGAGAAGGGAGACCGGGGGGAGGAAGGCGAGAATGAGGAGCCGACCATGGGGGAAGGAGAGGACGACGGACGCGCGGCGGAGCGGTGGCCGCCGGGGCCGGAGCGGCCGACGGCGGGAGCAGAGGAGCCCTAGCTTCTAAGCGCTCTAAAAACAGTTCACCAAATTATCTCGACAGGGTAGGTTTACATCTTAAAGTAAAAAAGTTTTCTATCCTAGCTTTTGTCCACCATGCTAGTTTTGTTACCTTGAGAATTAAATTCCACCCTTAAGGACATGTACAACAGCGTATAGTCAACTGTATGCAAGGGTTACGATGCCATAGTAGGAATCTTTTTGTAATGTGGAGTTACAGAGAGAGGAGAGATGGTTAAAGAAACAAGTAGAAGAAATTTCACAAACTGTGCGGAGGGTGATTTTGCATTCGTATGAATATCGTCTATAATTTATACTTTCAAGAATTGGGGGTGGCTTGCGACATCGTGATGGATAGCTCCCGCGACGACCCAGGCGACTCCGCCAAACCGCCCCCGCCACTCCGGCAGCCGACTCCCACGGCCCTTCCCCACCAAACCCACCAATCGACCCCGCCGCCGCTACCGCCCCCAGGCCGACCCTCCCCTTGGCGGTCAGTTGCGGGACTCGGCTGCAGCAGATTCTGGCTCAAGCTCTCAACACGCGCAGGTCTTGCCAGGTACAGTGTTCCACTCCTATGTCATCTCATGTTTCTCCTCCGCCGTCCCCGCCGCGGCTGGCTCCGCCAGCCTTGTATGGGTTACGCCGCCTTTCTCCTCTGCCGCCTTCGCCCCACAGCCCCTCTCGTGCATCCTCTCCTTCTTCCTGTGCGCACCCCCGTTTTCATCTCTGTGTCGCAGGATGCTGAGAACGTTTTCAGTTTTCTAGCCGCGTCCCCCGCTGTTGCTACGTTCGTCACCTCAGTGGGGAGCAGGCAAACGCTTCCGGCTCACCTTCCACTCCTCCCTCCCTGCTGCCATGGATGTCGCCGCCTCTGTGACCATCGTGCCCCCACCGGTAAGTCCATCGCGGAAACGTTGCCACAGAAAATCCAGCCCGGCATGGTCTCGTCTCCCTCGTACAACCTCGGGATTTGGTGGGCCCGGTATCCTCCCTAGGCCGGACAGGAAACAATTAAGCCCAGCGGCCCCCGTCGCGTCGCTGGTCTTTCCCCCTTGAAGGAAACCGCATCCCTCCTGTCCCCTCCACCCACGACCCCGCCCTCGAGCCACCCGCCGGGTGTGATGACGCTCCGCCGCGCCCGGCTTTCCCGTACGCGGAAGAGATCAATGCCCCAGCGACCCCCTCCGCCCGCTCCTTCCTTGAAATTGCGAGCTCCCCACCCTCCCCCCAATCCCTACACCACCCCCCTTTAAAACCCTAAGCCTCAACGGCTGCTTCAGGTGCCTCTCCACCGAGCACTTCGTGCGCTACTGCCGTCATCGCATTCGCTGCCGCGGTCGTGGATGCTCGGGCCACCGTCTCAAAAACTGCGAGATGCCCCTCCCCCAGCCCCTCTTCGTCCCCACCTCCACCTCCCCCATGCTCCTCCGCCACCATACACCGCCCAGCCACCCCATACCCAACCGCCCCATCTTCCTCGCGGACACTTGGCCCCAACGAGCTGTCTGCCATCCCCACCCCCACTGTCGGACTCGGAGCTCTCCTTGAGACCGAGGTTGACCCGCCTCGCGAGGAGGCCCCTGCGGAGCGCATCGTCCTCGAAGTCGAGCCCGCGCCCCATGATGAGGAATCAAACCACAGCGTCGCCTCCGATGAGGAAGATATCGAATCGGATGCCTCCTCCATCCACGTCCCTGTCGAAGTGTTCATGCCTCTGGGGGACATGGAAGCGGCCCGGCGCATGGCTAACGTCTACATCGATAGGCCCGCCCTCTTCTCCTCGCCGTCCTCGTCTTTCGCCGAGGCTATCTACCACGAGCTGCCCGGGCTTTCGGTCTCCATCGTCCCCTCATCCATCGGGGACATGTACGCCCAGTTCCTCACGCTGGCGGACCATGACATCGCGCTGGACCATCATCCCTTCGTGTACGATGGGACTACGTTCCGCCTCGTTCGCGAGGAGGAGGCGGACCTGATTCCTTGCGCCATGAAGTTTGTCGCGGTGGTCCTTGCGAAGCGCACGCCATTCGAACACCTTAACCCGCGGCCTTCAGCAGCTTCGGTGAAACGTTGGAGGTAGACCCGGCCTGCCTGACGGGGTCTGACTGCGTGCTGGTTCGTGCGGTCATCCTCCTCAAGGACGGCGACAGCGTGCCGTCCGAGGTCATCCTCTCGCGGGCCCCCTCGAAATCGCGCATGATCCACATTAGGCGCGTCCGAGTCTGGCGGGTGGAGGACTCGTACGATCACAACGGTGAATACGTCTCGTTCTGCCCCCCGGCTGCACCACCACCCTTTCGGTGTTTTCACGGCCACCTCTCCCTGGCGCCGCCAACCCTGCGCCTTGGAGCGCGCTCCGAAATCTCACGCGGGGATCCTCCTCCTGGCGGACACGATGACGCAGCGCTGCACCATGATGTGCCGCTCGCTCTGCTCGACAACGTCTCGAGCTCTCCGCTGATTCCGTGCGCCGAATCTCCGGACTCCTCCCTGTCCTCCATCACGATCTCGTGGTGCGCAGGGATCGGCTCGGACTCGGACCAGAGCATGCTGAGCTCCGGGCCTCCAATCGCTCCTTCTCGCCGCCACGGCGTCGTCATCACTGAGTTGGCTGACGCCACAGACTCCCCTCTTGAGCTCGACGACGCCTCCGACATCGAGGACGCTAACGGCAAATACCGCAGCGCTCACCTTGCCGCCAAAACCTCCCAGTTTCACGAACCAGTGGCCACCCGTGCTGCCAAGCTGCGTGGCCTTTGTGACGCCCTGGGTGGCTGCACGGCTTCCCTCCAGAAGACTGCGAAGACGCACAACGTGCTTGCCGCCTACGCCAAGCCCCTCAAGCAGTGCGCGATCACCGCGCTCTTGGCTGCGACCTGCTCGCAGCCACCGGTGAATACCGCCAGCGATGATTAGGCTGCCTCCACAGAGCTCCTGCCAGGGTTGCAGTCCAAGAGCCCTTACCCGTTGCGCTAGCTTTGCTACTCGCCCTACCTCCCCCTGTTATCTTTTCTGTCAGTCCAAGTGTCTGGTCCATCCCATCTGCCTCGTGTGTTGTCTTGCTTGTTGCTCACCATGTAACCACTATGGTGCCTTCTATCCAAATGATTAGTCACTTCCGTGATATCACCATTGAGTCATGGAACACACAGGGTTTGGGTTCTTTGAAAAAGAGACCCACTGTGCGCGACGCGATTACCAATATCTCCCCCTCCATCGTTTGCATTCAAGAAACCAAGTTACACACCATCGACCACAACACGGCGTCCTCCTTCCTCCCCCCGACACTCTATGTTTTCGAAGCGGTCGATGCCACCGGGAGCGCTGGGGGCATGCTCACTGCATGGAACCCCTCCCTCTACACCCTCACGCACACTCACCGCGATCGCTTCTCCCTCACTGTCACCCTTGCCTCCACGCTTTCCGACCTTGCTTTCGCTGTCACAAACGTATATGCTCCTGCTGACCACGCTCTCACGACCCATTTCCTCGAAGAGCTGGAGGCCCTTGGCCCCTGCTACACCCTTCCATGGATTGTGCTCGGAGACTTTAATCTCATCCGCAACACCCATGACAAAAACAATGCCAACTTCAACGCCAACCTCGCCCTCGCTTTCAACGAAACCATCCGGAACCTTGCTCTTTTTGATCCCCCCTGCTTGATCGCCTCTATACCTAGACTAACAACCGTGATACGCCCGTGCTCGCCCGGCTGGATTGCGCGTTGTTTAATCAATCTTGGAACCTAGCCCTGCCAAACTCGTCCCTCTCATCTCTACACCGCGCCACCTCCGACCACGTCCCCCTCCTCGTAACTGCCGCCACCATCATCCCCCCTCGTCCTGCTTCAGGTTCGAGAACTGCTGGCTCGCAAACCCCATATTCCTCCCCACCACCTTACCATCCTGGCACACTTCTCGCTGGAAGAATGACGCTGCTGCGGATCTGTCTGCTCGCCTCAAGTCTTTCTACACGGTCGCCAAGGTTTGGCAACGCTCGCACCGTTTCTCTCCGCTTCTAGAAAACAACTGCAAATTTGTTATTGATGTGCTTGACCTCTTCGAAGGGTCTCATCTCCTCTCCCCTGCAGAAAAGGACCTCCGTTCTGAGTGCAGGGCCAAGCTTGTTGAGCTGATCGCCGCTCGGGCTGCCTACTAGAAACAGCGTGGAAAGTTTCGTGCCATCCTCGAAGGCGATGATAACACGAAATTCTTTCATGCCAGAGCATCCCAGAGGCTGCGCCGGAACAACATCCGTGCCCTCGACGTTGACGGGGCTCTGATCGTCTCCCATGATGCGAAGGCTGCTGCCCTCCACTCCTTCTACGCCAACCTGCTTGGGGGCGCGCTAAATCCGGCCAGCGCGCTGGATTTTGAATCCCTCTACATGGGCTGCCCCCGGGTCTACGGAGAAGGCCGGGTTGGCCCATTCTCGCGTGAAGAATCTGCCGCGCCATCGAAATCATGGATCGTGTCAGTGCTCCAGGCCCTGATGGACTTGGGCCCAGCTTCTACCGGGCTGCTTGGCCCACAGTGCTTCCGGCCTTGCTGCGCCTGTTTGAATCGTTCCACTCCCGCTCCGTCGACCTGCAACGCCTCAACAGGGCGCACGTCGTACTGTTGCCAAAGAAAGACGGCGTCCTCCCGCCGGGCTCCTTCAGGCCTATCTCGCTCCAAAACTGCTCCGTCAAAAGCATCAGCAAAGCTCTGACATCCATATTACAGCTGCAGATCAGCAAGATCGTGGACATTGACCAAACTGGTTTCTTGGTGGGGCGAAGCATATCGGAGAATTTTGTCTACGCCACCGAGATGGTTCAAACCTGCTTCAAGCGAAGAACTCCATGTGTGGTGCTGAAGCTTGATTTCGCCAAGGCGTTCGACACCGTCAGCTGGGCCAGCCTATGTGCCATCATGTTTGCTCGGGGCTTTCCACTGCTCTGGTGCGACTGGATTGAATGCCGGCTCTCCACCTCCATGTCAGCCATCCTCCTCAACGGACTCCCAGGAAAATGGATGCGGTGTTTGCGGGGTCTGCGGCAAGGGGACCCACTGTCCCCTTACCTTTTCATCATCGTCTTCGATGTGCTGCAACGTCTCATCAAGAAAGACGATGTGCTGCTCCACCCCCTTGTCAATGACGCTCTGAGCACGGTGCTGCAGTACGCAGATGATACGCTGCTTATCCTCCGGGCTGACGTTGGAGCGGCTAGACGCATGCGCTCCATCTTGCAAGCTTTCAAAGACGCCACCGGGTTGCGCATCAACTACCACAAGAGCAACCTCGTGTCGATGCACGTCTCCCCGGACACCCTCGCCGACATCCAGTCCTGCCTCCAATGCAGGGTTGAAGGTTTTCCCCAAACCTACCTAGGTCTGCCGCTGTCTGCGGAGAAGCTACGCATCGCCGCCTTCTCCCCCCTCATCGCCAAGATGGTCAAGTAACTTTCGGGCTGGCGCGCCCTTCTCCTCTCCCCAGGCGGGCGGCTCGTTCTGCTCAACTCTATGTTGGACGCACTGCCCACCTACGCCATGTGTGCCATTGGCCTTCCAGCTAGTGTGGTCGCGGCGCTTGACAAGCTTCGACGTGCTTTCCTCTGGGCCGCTGGCGACAAGGCTTTCGGTGCGTGCTGCCTCGTGGCCCTGGGAGCGCGTGTGTCGGCCTAAGGCCGAAGGCGGCCTCGGTGTTCGCTCCCTCGCCGAGCAGAACACGTGTCTGCAGACCAAACTCCTCCATAGACTTCACACCGCCGTCGACGAATCTTGGCCTCGGTGGGTTTGGTCATCCCTCGACGGAGCTACCATCAACAGCGCATCCACGTCCGGCGTGCTATGCGGATCCCACTGGAACGGCCTCATCCAGCTCATGCCGCTCTACCGCAACATTAGCGCCGTCGAGCTGCGCGACGGCACACACGCGGCGTTCTGGCTTGACTGCTGGCTCCCCTCTGGCGCGCTTGCCACCTCCGCCCCGAAACTCTACTCCCACACCACCAACACCACGCTATTGTCCACCATGTCCTCCGGGACGGGCTGGACAGCCTCCTTGCTCCCCGCCTGTCTGCTACCGCGACAAGGCAACGGCGCAAGCTCGCCACGGTGCTCGCCCAGGTCGAGCTCGCACACGGCCCAGGTCAATTCTGGCAAGCGCTCCGCGCTGAACACTACCAGGATCCGCGATGCAGAGATGCGGCCTCGTGCCCCCTACCTCCATCAACACCGCCCCGGTAAGCCTCCACGCTGCGCCAGTTGTGCTTCTGGCACATTTGGAAGCACAGAAATGGCGTCGTCTTCAACTCCCTCCCTCCATCTCTCGAGCTAGCCCGTAAAAACTGCAGAGATGATGCAGTCCTGTGGCGTGCCCGCCTGCCTGAGGCACACAGACATGATGTTGACCTCTGGCTCACATACCTCCTCCCCGCACGCATGTAATCTTACGCCCACCACTCCTTAGACTCTCCCAACGGTGATAGCTCTCCCCTCCCCCCCCCCCCCCCCTTTTTGTAACCTCTGATGTTCATGGTTTAACCGTGCTTATAAATGTAAAATTCAGGTGAGGGGCCGTGCCCTCTCCGGTGACTTACCAAAAAAATTATACTTTCAAGTAATTATGAGTATATAAATGGTGTATTTATAAACTGACCATTGCATGGGTTATGTACTACTCGCTCCGTTCCATATTAGATGACTTTGAAATGGGTGTATGTGTATCTAAACATATTTTAGTGCTAGATACATCCATTTAAAAGTCATCTAGTATGGAATGGAGGGAGTAGTATTGTAATGCCCTATTAGGACGCTGATGGTCAAATCTGCATACAGAGATCATCTAAAAGAAAATCTGCATCGAGAGATGTTCGCTGACACGAGCAGATGCAGTGTCGAGTGTCGAGGTGAACCAATGAGTGGCAATTGCTGGGAACAAGTCCTCGATTTGGAAGCTCGAGTGCCCCCCAAAAGTGAAGCACTTTCTTTGGCATCTGTCTCCCAGCTCTATATGAGTATTGGTCGAAGAGGAATTGAGCTGGACATAAAGGTGTTCTATCTATTTGCCTGTGAATTTTTTACGATGGTGGCCATCTCTTTTCTGAAGTGCTAGACAGTCGTAGTGATGAGGCAAGTCCTGCCAACGGAACATACTCGGTGCCAGCTTGTGATGAAATTGATCCAGATCATCTCTTCTGTCATTGCCACTGGAAACCTGGCACAACAGACTGTATTACCCTGAAGCGAGCTGTGTGCTCGGCTTGGCCGACTACCATGCTATATGTGGTTCGGGTACCCAGTGATGTACGTGTGTATCGTGTTGGGGTACCCAGTGATCGTGGATCGTTAGCCTCTCCAGCGACAAGCACGCACGCTGCCCGTCGGAGTGGGACGGCCAGATACTGTCGGTGCACTGTACTGCAGCCATGGAACTCAGGGAGCATATGATGCTCTCGTTCGTACTGCAACTGTTAGCCTCTTTGTTTGCTGCAAAACTAAACGAATTCGAAAAGAACAATATGTGGTCGTCTACTGCATGTGGCCACTGTTACAACCAGTTACAGGTCGGGGATCAGAGGTCGAGGAACGAGTTGATGATGTCCAGTGACACGACCCACAAGGACGTGATCATTTGCCCCCCCCACAAAGCAGACATGCTTATTCTAAAATAATACAGAAGGTAGCAAAAACATGTAACACTGGTACAAAACAAGCATGAAACAATAAAAGAAAACTATAAATACGTTTGACATGTATCAAGCCACTAGACAACAGTGAGAAACATCTTGAAATACTTGAAAAGGACTAAACATTTGTTTCTAGTCTACGGCGGCTCCGAGATGGATCTTGCTATAAGGGGTTACACATATGCAAAACTGACTTAGATGATTCGCGACAATCTGGATAAATGTTCACTTTGAACAAAGGAGCAGAGGAGCAGTGAGCTGGAAAAGTTTCAATCAAGACACGGTGGCCGAGTCAACAATGGAAGTAGAGTATGGGCTTCGGAAGCCGTAAATTAAGGTGTTTGGATCAGGAATTTCCTAATGGACCCTTGATACGTCGTAAACGTATCCCTAATTTCTGATGTTGCATGTTTGTTTTCATGTTATTTCCCATATGTTTGATATACACTTTATGTCCTTTTTATCGATTTTCCGGACTAACCTATTGACAAGATGCCAGAGAGCGAGTTCCATGTTTTTTTTGCTGTTTTTAGTTTCAGAAAAGTTGTTCTGGAAATATTCTTGGAATTGGAAAATTCGAAGTCCGGAAGTCTTAGACATCCCAGAGGTTCCACGGAGTCCCGAAGAGACCCAGAGGGGCCCTAAGGGGTCCCACACCATAGGGCGGCGCCCCCCTCTTGGCCGCGCCGGGGGGTGGTGTGGGGTCCCCAGGCCTCCACTGCCTCTGCCCTTTCTCCTATTTATTCCCCCCGAGGCAAAAAAAACCCTAAGGATATATCACTTTTACCCGAGAAACACCCGAGGCCGCCGTCACCGTCATCCCGAGATCGAGAGGGTTCCGGAGCTCTCCCCGGGACCCTGTCGGAGGGGGAAATCATCACCGGAGGGGTCTACACCACCATCCCCTCCTCCGAAGTGATGCATGAGTAGTTCATCCCTGGACTACGGGTCCATAGCAGTAGCTAGATGGTTGTTCTCTCCACTTTGTGCCTCATGTTTAGATCTCGTGAGCTACCTAACATGATCAAGATCATATTTATGTAATGCTACATGTTGTGTTTGCTGGGATCTGATGAATGTTGAATGCTATGTATTTTGATTATCAATCTATCATGTTATCTTTATGCTTATGTTATTTATTATCTTGCATGATCTCCGTTATTAGTAGATGCTCTGGCCAAGTAGATGCTAGTAACTCCAAGAGGGAGTATTTATGCTCGATAGCGGGTTCATGCCTCCTTTGCATCTAGGCTCGAGTGACAGAAAAGTGACGGATGGAGGATATGTTGTTGCCATTACGGAGAAAACAACAATGCTTTGTCTAAGGATGATGTTATTATTTACATTACACACTTTGCTTAATGCAATTATCTGTTGGTTGCAACTTAATACCCAACGTTTGTTCGGACGATATTCGGAGGGTGGATTATTAGTCATAGATGCAGTTGGATAACGGTCTATGTATATTGTTGTAATGCCCGCATGAATCACATAGTAATCTTTATGTCTTCAATATGTACTACGGTGCAGCCTTCATTTCTGTCAATTGCCCAGCTGTAATTTGTTCACCACACATGTTATTTATGTTTCACGGAGAGACACCACTAGTGAACTGTGGACCATGGTCACATACTGCTTTCATACTGCTCTCATATTGTTCCTACTGTTTTCCTACTGTTTTCCAGACCATATGTTTAACCTCTTCGTGTTCAGCAAAACCAGTGAGATTGACAATCTCACTGCTTCGTTGGGGCAAAGTGATTTGATTGTGTTGTGCAGGTTCCACGTTGCTTCTGAATCGGTAGTGCGCCCTGCCATCCCAGCTGCTTCACCTTCTGAAGTTACTCCTTCCTCCTACTGGTCGATTAAACCTTGGTTTCTATCTGAGGAAAAACTTGCTGCTGCACTCTTCATACCTTCCTCTTGGGGTCTCCCAACGAACGTGTGTTCACACGCATCAACCCTTGTTTGGTTCCGATTTCGTCAATTCAATTAGAAATTGTACTATGACAACTCAAGTGTTATTGCACAAGCAAATGAAACAATATGTCTCTAGAAGAACAAACATATACTAAGAAGGCACCATATGATTCGGATTTTGCCAAGTTGGGTGATATCAAGCTTTGAAAGATACACACGAATGCAAACGTCACTGGTCCATTGATGAAGCCGCTGGGATGGCAGGGCGCACTCGTGTGAAACGACTCAGAAATTATATCCATGCGCGACTAAAATATGTGATGTTCGACTCGGATGACTAAAGTGTTTGTCGAGTTGAGTCATGGATCTAGAAGTGAAGGTTAATCTTAACTATGAATTAACAATATATCATGAGGCAAACAGACTAAGACAAAAGTCACATTGAGATAGCATATACTTATTGGTATCAGGAACTCGACATATTTATGTCAAAGCCGCTTCCGACTGATCAGCTGGGAGTGTGACTCGAACCGTGTACAACATACCATAAGCCTGAGGGGTTACAAACTTAGGAGTGCACAACAAAATACGAATGCGATCCGACTTGATGAGTGGCGTCTCAAGTCAGGTTCGCCAACGGGACAAGGTCATGTAGGTGGGACCCACTTTGAACATGACTAGGATTCTGGGGATTAGGGTGCAAGGGGTTGCAGGTCCACCCCTGAACGGATAGTATGGCCACGAAGAAGGGGGTGAATAGGTGATACTTCGTAATACTTTTTTTGATTTAGTCTTGATACAAAGGTAAATTCTTTAGATATGCAACTAAGGTCAATTTACCTATATGACAAGAGATACATTAAGCCAGATACAAACACAAAGTAAAGTTAAGGATATAAAGAACCTATAGACACTAGTGGAAACAGGGGCATTCGTCCCGGTCCGTAAGCCCCATTTGTCCCGGTTGTGCAACCGGGATGGGGCATACGGGACAAAAACCCCTCCCCCATTGGTCCCGGTTGTGCCAGGACCTGGGACGAATGGGGCTGACCACGTGGCCCGTGAGCTGGAACCTGGCCAGGGCTATTAGTCCCGGTTCTCAATAAAACCCGGGATGCATGCCCCTTCCCAGGGCTATTGGCCAGGGCTATTTGCGTTTTGCGACCCCCAGACCTCCCGGCGGCCCCTCCTTGGACCTCCCGGATCCCATGAGAAGAGAGGTGCCCTGGTGGCCCTTCCCCGGACCTCCCGAATCCCACGAGAAGAGAGGAGCCTCGGTGGACCCTCCCCGGAGCTTCCGGATCCCACGAACGAATAAGTAATACATATATAAAGCAGAATAAGGAACACTTATATTACGGAAGCAAAGTATATCGAGCATATTACATGACGGATGGAGTGTATTACAAAATCAAATTCAGTACCAACCGGGGCTATCGTACTCTCCATTTACGTTTAGGACCTCTGCATCTAAGAAGCCCGCAATTTCCTCCTGAATTGCTCGTATGCGGTCCCTTGGTAGAAGACCGTCGTGAAGCCGTTCGATCTAATATAAAGAAGAGTGGTCAATATATATTAATGAAACTAAGTAACTAAAATAGATGTTAATAAGAAGAATTGACGACTAACGTACATGAAGTTGCTTTAAATTTCTGCCCTTGGGACATGTCGTCTGACGAATGAACTCGCAAACGTAGTATCCACACAAGTGATTCCCGTCACCTTGTTGCAAGCACTTTACGAGAACATGATTTCAATCAAAATAATAATAAAACAGACATGATAATGGTATCGACACTAGAATCAAGGAGATGCTCGCGGATCTAGATAGTACTTACTTGCACAACATCAAATGTAAGCGTTGATTTCCATTCACCCCTGGCCTTTTTTATGAACCTCTTCCAAACGCTACCCGAGAAAAAAAAGAATAAAAAGAGTTAGTAATTACTTGATATCCGAAAATGAAACAAAGTAGTCGATATAGTGCCATATATAAATACTGAAATTAATAAAGATTGAAATTACCGCTGGATCATTTCCTGCATGTCAGCCCACATCGCTAGGGGTTTACGTTTTGGGTCCATTACCATTACTTTTCCTTTGTCAATTTCAAAGATTAGCAGAATATAGTGGAAGCTGCGCACGCAGAACTCATCAATTATACAGTGAACATCGAGTAAGGAAAACAGAATGTTTACAACACAGTAACACTAACCCGAAGTTGTAAGGAAATAGTATTTCCCGTCGGTGTTGGTGAAACAATATTGCCCTCAGAATATTATTTTCCGTATCCTTGGCAGATATCTGAAGAGTCTTTTCATAAACAATATTTGGATCAATGAACCCAATATCATAGATTCCACGTCTTTTGCATTCGAGAATCTTCATTCTACAATTATAATATATGAGTGTACTATATATATATATATATGAATATGCAAATGAACGAGGTGAGCTAGAGAAATAAGTACTTACAGACAATAGGCACTAAGGACAGCTTTGTCGAGGGCCTGTTGCTGGTATAACTGAAACGATTCGTCAAATTGAATCATAACCATTCCTTCTCCATACCCATAGTGCTCGTCCTTAACGCTGAGACATATCCAGTCCTGAGATTTCTCAGTGGCTTCCATATACCAACTATGCACTCTTCGCATTTTCGTTGGTAGATCCTTTATCTCCTTGGGTTTGACGAGAGGCTTCCCGTACGTGTATTGTACGCACATTCAGCTTCGGGAAGTATTGTAGTGTTTGCATATACAGCAATGGACAAACCCGCATCAGCTGCCTTGTCTACGTACAGTGTTATAAACTCCGGATCAATTTGCTCGTCAGCAATATTAGTGCTCAGCCCCACCTGGG
The DNA here is from genome assembly GCA_028641055.1 of Alopecurus myosuroides. Taxonomy (NCBI): domain Eukaryota; kingdom Viridiplantae; phylum Streptophyta; class Magnoliopsida; order Poales; family Poaceae; genus Alopecurus; species Alopecurus myosuroides. Next base: position 35,848 of record JAPCYS010003565.1, on the reverse strand, counting down.
TATTGGAAATCACTTTGAGCGGGGACGTGGATTGTTTTTTCTGCTCTCCGAGGTGGGCAACTGATTTTCCCCTTTTCCCGCTTGCGCTACTACTATTCGTCGACCGCACCATTTCCTGGTGTGACTTCAGACTAGAGCGGTCATAGTCAGATGATAGACTCGGCTCGGGTTGATGAAGAGTCTTCACCATTTTCCAAGCTCGTTCTATCTCTTCTTCGTCTCGGGAAATCTGCCTTTTTCTTCTCCTTCCGCTTCGATTTCCACGCCTCGTATTCGTCCTTTGCGATTTTCTGGTTTTCCTCGGGAGTATAGTCGTAAGGTAACTTGGGTACCTCCTTTGGTACCTTCAGGAGGGGTGACCATTGACGTTTGGGTGATTTTTTACGTTTCGTCAGAAACTTAGTGGGTGGAGAAGGCTGACGCAGCGGCGTAGGCGACCGCGGTGGAGACGTGCACGGCGTAGGCGACCGCGCTGGAGACGGCATGCATGGCGAAGACGACCGCGCTGGGGACTTTTGCGCTGGAGAATGGCGAGGATTCGATGGCTTTGCCGTCTGATTTGGGAGCACAATTAATTCCTTTAGCCATAGAACGGTCAAGTTCTTGGCTTCTCCGAGTTCAGTCAACTCTTCGTCTTCACCTTTAGGGAAATCAAGCTTTACCCGCTCGAATCCGTTGACAACTTCATCGACCCCAACAACAGCGTAGCCCCGTGGAACCGGAAGACTATGGTGAGTTGGTTCGTTGCCAATTGGTAAGGCATAGCCGGCCGGCGCCTTGATGGTTATATTGACGACCTTCACGTGGAGATCACAGGTTGTCATCTCCATGATATCATCCACCGGGTGAATCATCGGTGGTGCATCATCACCCGGTAGCTGCGTGGATGCAACGCTGCTTTTGCGATGAGAATGTGCGACGTTGGTAGCCTCGACTTCACCTTCTACCATGTGTAGTGATGCGCCGGTAGACACTATCTGCTGGCTAAGTGTGTTAATTTGTTCCTGCTGCTTCTTTGCTACATCCTGCGTCAGCTTTATCTGTTCTTCAAGTTGACGCCTCCAGTTTGCCTGAGTCTCGGCTTCAGCTGCCTCCGCGTCCTTTCTACGTTGACGGATTCTATCGGGGTATAACTTTTTGGTGGAGTCGAACGCAATACTCCACGGAGGAGTGCCTTTTATGCCTCGTGTACGCCCTCCGTGTTCCTTATTCCCGAGGGCGCGTGTGAGCTCGTCGTTCTCTCTATCTGGCACGAACTTCCCCTCTTTAACGTCCTTTATTGCGGTTCTCAGCTTTTCTATGGGTAGAGGACTCTCTTTATGCCTTAGGTTATAGATTGCATTTCCTTCGGCGTCCAACGTGCCCCCATGCCCATAGAACCATGACCTTGTCCGCTCGACCCACAAGAACGGCTCGAGAGTGATCCCCAGCTTAATCAGGTCGTTCTCCCATTGCTCCCACTTGGGACTGGAACCCTTGTAGCCACCTTGCCCCATAACATGGTGATATACCTTTTTGGCGGCGTTTTGCTCATTTGTTTTTGTCCTTTCCAGTTCATTCTCTGACAGCTTGTACTTCACGAAATCTGCCCATATGGGTTTTATTTTCTCATACCCTTGAGTGAAATCTGGAGTCTTGTTCTTCTTAACATAGTCAAGGTTCAATCTTTTCTTCCAGTTTTTGAATTGCTCGGCCATCTTTTTCAGGGTCCACGCCTTGACCTTTTCCCGTATCTCAATTTTCATTTTAGTAACATCGGCCTCATTCACAGCCGCTTCATTCTCGTCCACCTCCGGCAAGGGTAACTTGAAATTAGCCAAAATCTTCGAGAAAAGATGATCTTTGGCTATTTTGCTGACATATGAAATTCCTTGTTTCCGCGGATCTTTTGGCTTATTCCACTCATGAACAGTGATCGGGATGTGATCCCTAACTAGCACTTCACATTGCTTCACAAATTTTTGGGCAACATCAGCGGGAAGCTCGGGTACGCCGTCTGCTGCGATCGTGTCGATCCTATATCTTTCTGTATCTTTCAACTTCTTTGTTGCGCCTCGTTTAGTCTTTTTTCCGGTTGATATGCTTGAACCGGATGCTAAAAATATAAAGACTGTTAATACATGTATGTAGACAACGGATGCTTCATTAATTAACATATCTATATATGCACCTCGGAGCCGGTGTTTGTAATTTGTACGGCTCCACCGGAGCCGTCGGCTGCTCCCATATCGGAGCCGTCGGCTTCTCCCTCACCGGAGTCGTCTCCCTGGGTGAGCTCCGGATCTCCCTCACCGGAGTTGTTCATCCACTGGCTCACATCGGTATCTACGTCGGGCCCGCGGATGAAACCCTCGAGCAAGTTTTCGGCATCTTCGTCTCTTGGCTCCATACTATACAAAAAGAGTAATTATATGTTTGAGATCCATTTCATCAAAATTGCTTATAGATAATAACTAATGATCAATTATTTTCATCAAAATTGCTTATAGATACTACGCAAAAAGGGTAGTCATAGCTCACGTCGTTAAATTTTCTAACATTCCTAACATGCATTCTTAAATTTCTAACACTAATTTAGTAAAATCTTCTAACATTTTTAAATTTTCTAACATTTTTAAATTTCCTAACATTTCTAACATTTCCTATGTCAATTCTAACAAATCTAAAATTCCTAAGTCTAATCTAAAATTTCTAACATTCATAACTAATGATTCTAACATTTCTAACAGTAATAAATAACTAAAAACAAAAACAACAATTAAGTAAAAAAAAGGGGAAAAACCCTAGTTAGGGTGAGATGGAGGCAGGGCCGGCTTACCTCCTCTAGGGCGGCGGCCGGCGCGGGGCAGCGCCGGCAAGGGGGCGCGGCGGCGGCCGGCGGGGGGCAGCGGCGGCGGGGCAGTGGAGGCCCGACGGGATCGAGGGGGCGGCATTTCGCGGGCTGGCGGAGGGCCCGACGGGGATCAAGGGGGCGGCGGCGCAACGGGATCGAGGGGTGGCGGCGCGGCACGGCGCGACGAGATCGAGGGACGGCGCGACGGGATCGAGGGGCGAGGCGCGAGCGGGCTGGCGGCTCGAGGGGCGGCGCTCGAGGGCTGGCGGCGGCGCGACGACGAGATCGAGGGACGAGGCGCGAGCGGGCTGGCGGCTCGCGGGGCCGCGGGTCGAGGGGGGCGGCTCGAGGGGCAGCGGGACGGAAGAGTGCGGCGGCGCGACGACGGGACGGAGGAGTGCGGCGGCGGAGGTAGGACGGCACGCGAGGGGGGCAGTGGCGGCGCGGCGGCGGAGTGCGGCGGCGGAAAAAATGGGCAGCCTGGCGGTGTCGGTTCGTCCCTGGGCGCGGTTCTTTGGCCATCCGGGACGGTGACGTGTATATATTCATGGCCATCCGTCCCGGGTGGTGGCAAGAAACGGGACGAAAGGCCCCTTTAGTCCCGGTTGGTGGCAGCAACCGGGACGAAAGGCCACCGTCCAGATGCTCTTTTTTGGCAGGGCGCGCCAAATGTTTTAGCGCCAAAATTTGAATATTGTTTGAATATACACATGAATAACTTCTATATACTTTCGAATTTCAAAAAATTTCAACATGAAAATTGCTTGAATTTGCCTAACTTAAATCCGTTTTCTGTTTACCTAAATAATTATTCAAACTATTAACTATTTTACTATTTACATTCAAATCCGTTTTCTGGTTGCTAAGTGCATATATACATACCAAATGCACGGCATAACGTATGCTGGCGAATTATGTTGTTTTGTATTTGGTCGATGAACTGACCGGTGTATGAAGGTGGGCTATACATAGGGTCCTCTGATTCACAAAGTGCTAGATCCAACGGCTGACTGGGTGCAATATGCATACCAAATGCACGGCAGGACGTATGATGGCGAATCCGGATGTTTTGTATTTGGTCGATGAACTGAATATATGATGTATAAAACCTTAAAGGGGGATGTAGAACAAAACAATCGGTATCGCCATCATACAGCCCCACCGTGGCTACTCGGTGCATATATGCATACCAAATGCACGGCAGGACGTATGATGGCGAATCCGGATGTTTTGTATTTGGTCGATGAACTGACCGGTGTATGAAGGTGGGCTATATATAGGGTCCTCTCGCTCACAAAGTGTTGTGCTAGGGTTTTTATCTAACGGTTAAGAAACACCCTGATCCAACGGCTCACAACAGCTCGAAAGGAACACACCGTAGCCCTGATCGAACGGCTCACAGCAGCTCGAAAGAAACACACCCCGGATCCAACGACTCACAAGCGTTTGAAAGAAACACATGATCCGTGTGATTCTATCTGATTGGTCCAACGAAACACGAACCATTTAGTCCCGGTTGGTGTCCCCAACGGGACTAAAGGGATATATGGTTTCTACTCGCTATATATATGTATGCATTTCCACAATATTGGCATAAACACATACAAACTCACCACTCTCTCATGGATTCTACCGTACCCACTCTAACATTCATCCAGTCGGAGGCACTTTCCGCCTCGAACTACCCCTGCCCGTGCGGCTACAACGTTCCCGCCGGTTGGATGCTGAGCGCCGGAGGAGTGCCGGTCCCTCCTCTTCCTCAAGGTGTGGCGCGTCGGGCGGCCATCACGAACCACTACTACCATGAGCTCACGTTGGAGCAGCGGAGGAATCCCAGTTGGCATCCCGATAACCAACATACTTGGGATGCCTTCTTCATCAATCGGCGTGAGAGGGCGCTCGCCAGGTATGAGGAGGACGGTCTGCCTCCTGGGAACTTTCACGAGGCCGGTCGTCGGCTATGGTGGTACGGCCGGACTCTACAGAGCGTCATGGACTACATCAGGGCCGGCGATATCCCCCGCCTGCGCTACCCTCACGCCCAGTCCTGGAGTCGTGATCCTCCGAGGGAGTGCAGAGCACCGTCAGACGATAGTGACGACGACGACGGCGACTACGACGACTACGAGTCGGAGTATTATAGGCCTAGGCAGGTGTCGCACCCGGACTACTAGAGGATACTCACCGTACGAACTGAACAGTATTTTGGTTGGATTACGGGGCTTAACGGCTCCCGCGTCCCCTTACGGGTAGGCCAGCACTTATGTGCGACAACCAACCGTTACTGTTCACCGTCGATGTAAACTATCCCGTAGAAATCAGGATACTACCATTGACGTACTTCATACCATACACACATGGTACGTCAACGGTTTTGAACAAAAGGATAACACAACATGCCTCTAAGACACAAAAGATTGAAATAAGGTTGCAAATGGCCTTCACTAAGGCAGAAATAGCAAATACAATCATCCAGAGGACACATGTCCCAACATAGCATTCATTACATCAGCGGAAGCAATCAAAGGTGTCTGGGTACAGACAAATCCAACAGGCTTAAGAAGCCGGAGAAAATAAAGAAAACGAAGCCCATCCACGTAGGTCCTGGATCCAGCCCTGGTCCAGCTATCTACTCGTCTGCAGTCTCGTCAAACTCCACGAAGTAGCCATCCTGGTGGTCATCGTAGCCGTAGTCGTAGTCTGCGTAAACCACAGCCCCAAAGGGGTCAGTACAACAACGTACTGGCAAGCAAGACTCACAGTTCACCAAAGTGTAGCCCGTCAACACCAAGCACAGATGCCTTGGGATCAACGGAAGAAAAGGGTATGAAAGATGCTGCAACTGGCTGCACTAACCAACTACAGAACATACTACAACTTCCGGTGTATCAGAAAAAGATAAGATAGCGTATCGTAACCAACTATAGCTATCCACCAAACAAACCCATCCTGGATCTCGCCCCTTCTCCAAAGAAGCAATCCGAGGATAACTCACACTGTTGGATTAATGATGGATCAAGTTGTTGTGTCAATAAGCCTATTACTAGTCAAGTTATCATTAGTTAGGTGTAAGTTGTTCTGAGTACTTGTTAGCCAGTACTTTCACCAAGTCAACCATAACCGCGGAAAACACGGCTTCTCGAGAAGATTTATCCCTGCAGGGGTGCACCAATTTGGCCGTACACGTAAGAATAACCCGCCAGATGGGAAGGCCTTTCCCACCAAGCGGGGCACTCAACACAACTCAACTCTTCTTCGCATCAAGCCCAAAGCACCACGTGATGTGCGTGCGCGGCTAATCGAGCCCCCCGAAGAAAAGGAGGACCCTCATAGCACTGGAAGACCACGCCGCCCTAAATGCCGACTACAAAAGTTCCACCCTGGCCTCAGGTTCGTACCTGCATATGCGTGCATCAAATGGAAAACCCGAACTAAGTGTGGTGATTTGGACGAGATGCGAATCGAATCAAATTGAGGGGAGCGCCCATACACGCTTCCCACATGCGGATAGTGCGCTCATCATGGATCAGTAGACAAGACCCTTTTCCTATTAGGGTCGACACTAGCAGGCCTTAAAACCACGCCGGGCCTCCTGCCGGTGCCTTATCAGCAAATTATTATTACCTCAAATTAACAAGTGTTGTTTAACATCGAGCCCCAGAATATAAGAAGAAATAATAACAGAAAGTAACTGATAACAGACTCGAGCAAAACAACCCTAAGCATGCTAGTAAGACACGGGCCCAAGCAACGGGGTTTTAGGACTGGAGGTGATGGCAATATCAGGGTTTAGGGTATCATATGATAGGTTCGTAACAGAAACAACTACCACTATGGCTAGCAGAAAGAACAACGGAAAGTATCGGTAACCAATGTTGAAAGGAACACAATGGTTCATGTGAGTGATAACTTGCCTGCAAACCCAGTAGCCGGGTACTGAGCTAGATCCTCAGAAGGGGTGTCGTAAAGGTCGTCGGTATCAACGTCGTCGTCTATCCGAGAAGAAGCAAACAAACAAGGCAGAAATATAAACAATCATCATCATGGCATAGTGCACAATCAAATATGATGCATGACAAGTTAATGGTTGCTTCAAAATAACTAGATAACATGATAACACAATTTAGATGGACACATATGCAACTTTGAGTTGCATATGAAAAGCCCATGGATTTTGGTTAGATTATTTGTTTTCCAACTAAACAACAAGTGCTAGTGGTTTAGTATGATGCATGCAAAAGGAAAACAGCAAAATAACAACATTAGAATCAAATTAAAATAGGGTGTAGCAATTTAGAATTTTATTATTAATTTAGGGAATTTTTTGGGTGCCTTAAAGGTGACACACAAGTATTTGTTGTTTTCAACCATTTAAAGTGTTCAAAACAAATAACAAAGTTTATATTTGAAAAGAACATCAAATTTTAGTTGGATTACATGTTTCAAATATTGAAATAGGAGTTAGGATTATTTAATTATGAATTAAACAAGTTTTAAATGAATTTAAAACAAGTTTGAATTTAATTGAATTTTTATTTGTTCAAAACATAATTTCAAACTCACATTTGAAAAGCTCACACTTTGATGGGTTGAAAACATATTTTGCATGTTCAAAAATATTTTATTTTGAGCAAGTTATGATTTTATCAAATTTAAATGAATTAAACAAGTATTAAATTATTTAGGCAATTTAAATTGTTCAAACCATGAAACAAAATTTATATTTGAATAGGTTATTTGAAATAGCATTGAAAACATATTTCATTTGCATGATTTGGATTTATTATGAATTACTTATGAATTTTGGCAAAATACAATTGAATGATTTGAATTTAAATTTGAATTGCAATTTGAAAGTTCAAAACAGTACACAATTGGATTATTTGGAAAGATTATGAAGTTTGGAACAGAAAACATATAAAACTTTTAGTTATTGGAATTACAGAATAAAAGTTATTAAAGTTTGAAGTTTTAGGTTCAAATCTGTTATTTAAATTGATTTTGGAAATAACAGAAACTCGCAGAAACTTTTGTTACCGAGCTGCTCTCTACCCCTAGCCACTGTCCAGTGGACCAGTGGCCAGCGTGGCGCGAGCGCGCGCACGCGTGGCAGAGGGAGCCGCTGACTGGTGGGCCACCGCGCTGTGGAAGGAAAAAGGCAACAAAAATTGGGGCGCTGCGGGCTCGAACCCGCGACCATCCCCTGCGCGCACAAAGGCAGTGCCACTGCGCTAATGTTCAGTCAGTTCACAGGGTAACAGGCGCGAACAGGTTAAGGTGTCCCCCCTGTTATCTGAAACTCGCGCGCGCGCGCTGACTGAAACTACTGTCAGCAGCTGTTCGTTGCTCGCCGGCGGGGAGAACACCGTGGACGTTCTCGCTGCGGTGGGTGTTGGATGCAGAGGTGTGCGCGGTTGCCGGGGAGTAACAGAGAGGTAAAAGGAGGGAGGATGGTGGATGCTCACCACCGTGTCGTCGTGGCAGAGGGCGGTGACGACAGAGTGACGGAGGCGACGGCGGCGGTGTCGTGGACGGCGGGGAAGGTGTGGTTGATCTCCGGTGGCGCTCCCGTGTCCGAAACGTAGAGGAAGAAGAGGGCTTTCGGTTCCAGGGACTAGGTGGGGAAGTGGAAGGCCATGGCGTCAACGACGTGCACGGGTTCAGAGGGGGGAGGTCGCCGGAGGGGTTGCAGAGAGGGGAGCTCGACGGGGAGAAGCAATTGGCGGCGGCGTTAGCGAGGGGAGGAGGCAAAACCTAGGGCTAGGGTGCTGCGCCAGGAGGTCTAGGGGCTATATAGGGCGGAGGAGCAACAGATCGCCGTCGGGTGGAGGTTCCTGTCGCGGTGGCACCGGCGGATGAACGCCGTACACGGAACAGAAGCTTTGCACGCTTCTCAAAGCGGTACGAGGGGAATAGACGGGCTGGGCTTGCGCTGCGCGTGGAAAAAGTGAGGTAACGGGCTGGGCGCAGCCCGTTTCTCCTTGGCGCCAAAATTGAAATTTTAATTTTTCTTTCTCCCTGTTTTTTTTTGCTGAAGGAGAATTGGGAAGAAAAGGATGGGGTTTTGGGTAGTGAAAAATTTGAGAAAAATTGGGGAAGCTCCTTAGTTCAATTACTAATAGTTGGTAACTTTTATTTTCAAAAATTTAAATGTTTGATTGCTGTTTAAAATTTAAACCAAATTTGGGTGAACTTTTTAATATTAAAGATCATTAATAAAATCAATCATTTAAATAGGGTAACCCCTATGGTAAATAGACAATTTGAGTTGGTTTGATTTGGTAACAACATAAATTCAAAATGGTTCTGTTTGTGGGTGCTTTGATTTGAATTTTTAATGTGTTTTGGAAAATAAATAATTGATTTAAAACCAACACTTTCACAAGTGTTCACTATGGAAAAACATGAAACAAATTGGTTGTTTTTAGTTGTGATTTTTATTCAAAATGTTGTAACAGAGCAAGTATGAAACCATTGTTTGAATAAGGTTTGAATTTGAGTTGTGAAAACAGTGGAAAACAATTGCAACAATTAAGAAACAAATGCAAACAACATGGAATCAATATGATGACATGATGCAATACTTTAATAAACATGCAACAAACATTCTAAGGGGATGATTTTCATACTTGGGATGTTACAAAACGCCCCCCCTTGAAGGAATCGCGCCCCGAGATTCCTACTGAGAAAGGAAAAGGTCCGGATACTTCTTGCGAAGATCCTCTTCGGTCTCCCACGTTGCCTCTTTATCGGAATGATGCGACCACTGCACTTTCAAGAACTTTGTGCTCTTGTTGCGAGTCTTACGCTCGGTCTCATCGAGAATACGAATAGGGTGCTCCTCATAAGAGAGATCATCTTGCAGTTCGATGGAATCATGATCAACTGCACGATCTGGATCTTTGAAACACTTCTTGAGCTGTGACACGTGGAACACATCGTGCACTTTGGATAGTTTTTCTGGAAGTTCAAGACGATAAGCATTTTCTGCACGCCTTGAGAGAATGTTGAAAGGACCAATGTATCTTGGTGCAAGCTTTCCTTTCACACCGAAACGATGAGTGCCTCTGAGGGGAGTTACACGGAGATATGCCTTATCACCAGGTGCATAGATCATATCCCTGTGCTTGCTATCATAATAGCTCTTCTGACGAGACTGAGCAATCCTGAGATTGTCACGAATGATACGAACTTTCTCCTCGGCTTCCTTAACAATGTCAGGGCCTAAGAGTGAACGTTCACCAGCTCCAGACCAGTTTATTGGACTCCTGCATCTGCGGCCATACAGTGCCTCAAATGGTGCCATGCCTAGGCTTGCCTGGTAGCTGTTGTTGTAGGAGAATTCAGCATATGGAAGGCAATCCTCCCATTTCATGCCAAAGGAGAGACCACATGCTCTGAGCATATCCTCGAGAATCTGATTGACTCTTTCGACTTGCCCTTGAGACTGAGGGTGATAAGCTGTGCTGAACAGAAGTTTAGTGCCCAATGCTTCTTGAAAACTCTTCCAGAAATGTGAAGTGAAGATACTTCCACGGTCTGAGCTTATTTCCAATGGAACACCATGAAGAGGAACAATCTTTGCTGTAAGAGCTCTGCTAACTGGCTAGCTGAGATAGTTTCCTTGACAGCAAAGAAGTGAGCTACTTTAGTGAGACGATCAATAACAACGAAGATTGCATCGTTGCCCTTTTTGGACTTTGGAAACCCAGTAACGAAGTCCATTTCAATCATGTCCCACTTCCACTCAGGAATTTTCAGAGGTTGGAGTAGACCTGCTGTTTTCTGATGGACTGCCTTAACACGTTGACAAACGTCGCATTCAGAAACGTATTGAGCAATTTCACGTTTCATGCCAGGCCACCAATACAGTGTCTTAAGATCCTGGTACATCTTTGTACTTCCAGGGTGAATGGATAGAGGAGTTTCATGAGCCTCCTTGAGAATGATATCCTTTAGACTTTGAACTTGAGGAACTGCAATGCGTCCTTCAAAGAACACAGTTCCTTTATCATCAACTGAGAAGGACTTGAATTTCTCCTTGCCTTCCTTGATGTGCTCAACCATCTTCTTGATTTCAGTATCACGAAGTTGTTCAGAACGAATCTTGTCCTCGAGAGTTGGACTGGCTGTCAAGCTAGCAAGGTAGCCTTGAGGAACAAGAGCAAGGTTCAGCTTCTGGAATTCTTCATGAAGTGGAGGTTGGCTTTCCATGATCATGAGATTATTGCAATAGGACTTGCGACTGAGAGCATCAGCCATAACATTAGCCTTGCCTGGAGTGTAAGAAATGGTGAGATCAAAGTCCTTAATCTTTTCAATCCATCTCCTTTGCCTGAGGTTTAGATCTGGTTGAGTGAAGATGTATTTCAGACTCTTGTGATCGGAAAAGATTTCAGTTTTGTTACCCAACAAGTACTGTCTCCATTTCTTGAGGGCAAACACAACTGCTGCTAGCTCAAGATCATGTGTGGGATAGTTTTGCTCATGCGGGTTCAACTGACGTGAAGCATAAGCCACAACTTGGCGTTCTTGCATAAGAACTGCTCCTAGGCCTTGGAGAGATGCATCACAGAATATCTGGAAAGGTTTGGTAGTATCTGGGCCAACCAGAACTGGGGTGGAAGTGAGTTTAGTCTTCAGGAGATTGAAACTCTCATCACACTGTGGAGTCCAAATGAACTTCTTGTCCTTCTTGGTGAGATCAGTGAGAGGTTTTGCAATCTTGGAAAAGTTTTGGACGAAACGACGGCAATAGCTAGCCAAGCCAAGAAAACTTCTGACTTGCTTCACCGTCTTAGGGGGTTTCCAATCAACAATTGCCTTAACCTTTTCCGGGTCAATGGCTATGCCCTTGGCAGAGATGACATGACCAAGGTAAGCAACTTCTGGAATCCAGAACTCACATTTGGACAACTTGGCATACAGACGATGCTCGCGAAGTTTCATGAGAGTGAGACGAAGGTGTTCTCCATGCTCTTCCTCGGATTTTGAGTAGACTAGAATATCATCGAGTTATACCACAACGAACTTGTCGAGGTATTCATGGAAGACAGAATTCATGAGTCTTGAGAAGGTTGCCGGTGCATTGGTGAGACCAAAGGACATGACGGTGTATTCATATAGACCGTAACGAGTGGTGAAAGCTGTCTTAGGAATATCTTCCTTTCTGATCTTTATTTGATGGTAACCCATCCTCAAGTCCAACTTTGAGAATATTGAGGCTCCAGCAAGTTGATCAAAAAGATCATCGATACGAGGAATTGGATACTTGTTCTTGATGGTTTTCTCGTTGAGAGGACGATAGTCAACCACGAGTCTTTTTGTTTGATCCTTCTTGGCAACAAACAGAGTTGGGCAACCCCAAGCGGAGGAACTAGGCTGAATGTAACCTTTCTCCATGTACATATCGATTTGCTCCTTCAACAATTTCAGTTCAGGAGGAGCTATCTTGTATGGATGCTTAGAGATTGGAGCAGTACCTGGTTCAAGCTCGATCACGAACTCAACTGCTCTGTCCGGAGGCATCCCTGGCAACTCTTCTGGAAAGACGTCAGGGAATTCACAAACCACCGGAACATTTTCAAGCAGAGGTAGTGGTTTAGCATCCAGGGTGTACAGCTGAACAGAACTTGATTCACTTGGAGAATAGACTATCTGGCCGGAAGGGTGGAACAGAGTTATTGACTTCTTAGCACAATCAATCGTAGCTTTATTTGCCTTCAACCAATCCATGCCAAGGATGACATCAATGTCAGAATTGCCAAGCAGAATAAGGTAAGCAAGGAATATGTGGCCTCCAATTAAGATCTGATTCTCGTGACTGATCTTGGAAGTTTGCATAGTTGCTCCAGGGGAGTTTACTACTAGCGGGGAACCCAAACCAACAAAAGGTAGTTTAACTGCTGTTGCAAAGATCTTTGACACGAACGAATGCGATGCTCCGGTATCAAACAACACTTTAGCTGGGTTAGAGTTTACGGGGAATGTACCGAGAACGACGTCAGCAGTTTCCTCAGCTTTCTCGGCCTTGATATGATTCACCCTCGCGGTCCTCCCGACAGGCCTGTTGTTGGAGTTGAAGGCTTTAGCCGGGGGAGCACGAACCATTGCCTGGTTGGTGTTGGGGCGAGGAGGTGGTGGAGTTAGCTGCCTCTGAGTGCACTTATCAGCATAGTGTCCAGTCTCCTTGCACTTGAAGCAAGTGACGACACGAGGAGGAGCTGGCCTTGGCTGCCCCATTGGAAACCTCTGACCCTGCATCTGAGATGGGTTGGGTGGGCGGGGACCAAAGCCTGGAGAAGCTTGGGCATTTGGAGCCCGAGTGACAGCACTGTTTGGCACCCAGATGCGGCGCTTCCGCGGAGGGGTGGTCATGTTGGAGGAGGAACCACCCTCACGCGAGTGCTTGCGCGACTCTTCGAACGCCTTGCGCCCATTCTCCTCATTGAGCGCGGTGTTCACGAGCTCCACGAAGTCCTTGCACTTGATGTTGGTGAGAGCGTACTTCAGTTCCGGGTTAAAACCTCGGCGGAACCTTGCCATCTTCTTGGCTTCAGTGGACACCTCGTCACCGGCGTATCGAGCGAGACGATTGAACTCGTTCTGGTAGCCGAGGACGTCCAGCTTGCCCTGTTTGAGAGAGCAGAATTCCTCACGCATCCTTTCCATGAGACCATCTGGGATGTGGTGCTTCAGGAAGGCATCCTTGAAACAACCCCAGGTGATAGGATAGCCAGCTCTCATTGTCTGGTAGTTCTCCCACCAGGTAGCAGCCTGACCCTTCAGTAGGTAGGTGGCATACTTGACCTTATCTTCCTCAGCAACATGAGCAATCTCCAGAGCCCTGTTCATCTCCCTGATCCAGTCATCAGCATCCAGAGGCTCACGTGTTGCCACGAAAGCTCTCGGCCCCATGCTCAGAAACTCCTTGATGCTCACTCGCGGAGCATTCTGGTTGTTGTGCTGGTTAGCCTGGATCTGGGCCATCTGAGCCACGACCTGAGTCATCTGAGTCAACAGCTCCGTGAGCGGAGGTGGTTCAGGCGGGGAGTTCCTGGTTGGAGGCATCCTGAACAGAAATGCATTTTAGCACAATAACAGCAAAGGATAGACTTGGTAACCGAAAGAGAGATTATTCCGACGCATGAATAGATAACCAACAGGTACATCATCACATGTTCAAATACATCAGAATATCCAACACACCATTACATGGTTCGAAAGCCAAGGATAACTAAACATAGCTATGACTGGATACATCGGTACTCCCATGCTCATCACGCAGGACGGCGGTGAGTAGTGCGACGAGAGATACGGTGAGGAGGAATCCCACGGAAGTAGGTATGACGACGATCCACGTAGAGCGGGACTGCTCTGAGAGCAACTCTCGGTGTGGTGAAGTAGAAAGCGTCGTCTCCCTGTGCTCCAAAGCGGGGAATCCCAGTGTAACCAGGACCAAGGTCGAGAAGTGGACCTCTGATCGGCTCGTAACCTCCAGCATCTGGCAGCGGAAGACCAGCTGGCTGAGTGAAACGTGCAAAGCACTCGTCTCGAACGAAGTCTGTGGTGTACGTCGCCAGATGAGTGAGAGCAAGGTGGAGCTGCTCCCTGACTGAAGCCAACTCCTGAGACAGTGTGGAAGCAACTGCGTCACTGTGCCTCACGAACTGAGCAGTGGTGTGCAGCCTGGAGCTATCAGACTCGTAGGTATCCAGGTTGCCGTGGAGAGTGAAGTGAACTCCCGCCGACGTGATGTAACCACGGGGGATGTGGCGATAGATAGAATCGTCAAACCCCCAGTAGTCAGCACGGAGGACGGTGAGACTCACGTAAGCTGCCTGCTGCACGGCCATATCCACTGTGGAACCTACTGCCTCGTAGCGGTGGACAACGATCCTGCCATCATCCGACAGAATGTAGACGATAGCCCGGTAGTAGGTCTGGTCAAACTCTCGCTGCTGCTCGTAGACCTGGTACTCTGGTGCCCAATGGAACCCCAGATAAGTCATCATGTCTCTCAGCATCTCCGGATAACCGGCAGTGCTCTCACAGCGAGTCATCCGAACCACCTGCGGGAAGAACCTGAGATCCATCTGCAGATGATTTGGGAGGTTTTGATTAGACTCCAGTAGAAGAAATGAAGTGGAAAAGAACAGCAAGGTTTCAACGAACGAAAGGTTCTTTAGAAGAACAGGATATCGAAGCAACGTCGGGAAAACGAGACCAAAAGTCCTGAGGTACTACGGAAAACCCAAAACACGTGAAATCCTAACTTGAAAGTTTAGGTGAGAACAGAAAACAACGTTGCACTTCCTTACCAGAAAAGGGTGGGTGGGTGGGAAAGAAGAAAAATGGCAGAATCTACTCTCACGTTTCATTTTTCCTATATAGCTACAAAATAGTTTCTAGACTCAACTGCGACCAGTAAAAAGGGATCCTACAGGCCGACAGGCTCTGATACCATTTGTCGCACCCGGACTACTAGAGGATACTCACCGTACGAACTGAACAGTATTTTGGTTGGATTACGGGGCTTAACGGCTCCCGCGTCCCCTTACGGGTAGGCCAGCACTTATGTGCGACAACCAACCGTTACTGTTCACCGTCGATGTAAACTATCCCGTAGAAATCAGGATACTACCATTGACGTACTTCATACCATACACACATGGTACGTCAACGGTTTTGAACAAAAGGATAACACAACATGCCTCTAAGACACAAAAGATTGAAATAAGGTTGCAAATGGCCTTCACTAAGGCAGAAATAGCAAATACAATCATCCAGAGGACACATGTCCCAACATAGCATTCATTACATCAGCGGAAGCAATCAAAGGTGTCTGGGTACAGACAAATCCAACAGGCTTAAGAAGCCGGAGAAAATAAAGAAAACGAAGCCCATCCACGTAGGTCCTGGATCCAGCCCTGGTCCAGCTATCTACTCGTATGCAGTCTCGTCAAACTCCACGAAGTAGCCATCCTGGTGGTCATCGTAGCCGTAGTCGTAGTCTGCGTAAACCACAGCCCAAAGGGGTCAGTACAACAACGTACTGGCAAGCAAGACTCACAGTTCACCAAAG
This sequence comes from Alopecurus myosuroides, assembly GCA_028641055.1. Lineage (NCBI taxonomy): Eukaryota > Viridiplantae > Streptophyta > Magnoliopsida > Poales > Poaceae > Alopecurus > Alopecurus myosuroides. The sequence goes on along the minus strand of JAPCYS010003565.1, from coordinate 19,931 downwards.
TGTAGCCCGTCAACACCAAGCACAGATGCCTTGGGATCAACGGAAGAAAAGGGTATGAAAGATGCTGCAACTGGTTGCACTAACCAACTACAGAACATACTACAACTGCCGGTGTATCAGAAAAAGATAAGATAGCGTATCGTAACCAACTATAGCTATCCACCAAACAAACCCATCCTGGATCTCGCCCCTTCTCCAAAGAAGCAATCCGAGGATAACTCACACTGTTGGATTAATGATGGATCAAGTTGTTGTGTCAATAAGCCTATTACTAGTCAAGTTATCATTAGTTAGGTGTAAGTTGTTCTGAGTACTTGTTAGCCAGTACTTTCACCAAGTCAACCATAACCGCGGAAAACACGGCTTCTCGAGAAGATTTATCCCTGCAGGGGTGCACCAATTTGGCCGTACACGTAAGAATAACCCGCCAGATGGGAAGGCCTTTCCCACCAAGCGGGGCACTCAACACAACTCAACTCTTCTTCGCATCAAGCCCAAAGCACCACGTGATGTGCGTGCGCGGCTAATCGAGCCCCCCGAAGAAAAGGAGGACCCTCATAGCACTGGAAGACCACGCCGCCCTAAATGCCGACTACAAAAGTTCCACCCTGGCCTCAGGTTCGTACCTGCATATGCGTGCATCAAATGGAAAACCCGAACTAAGTGTGGTGATTTGGACGAGATGCGAATCGAATCAAATTGAGGGGGGCGCCCATACACGCTTCCCACATGCGGATAGTGCGCTCATCATGGATCAGTAGACAAGACCCTTTTCCTATTAGGGTCGACACTAGCAGGCCTCAAAACCACGTCGGGCCTCCTGCCGGTGCCTTATCAGCAAATTATTATTACCTCAAATTAACAAGTGTTGTTTAACATCGAGCCCCAGAATATAAGCAGAAATAATAACAAAGTAAACTGATAACAGACTCGAGCAAAACAACCCTAAGCATGCTAGTAAGACACGGGCCCAAGCAACGGGGTTTTAGGACTGGAGGTGATGGCAATATCAGGGTTTAGGGTATCATATGATAGGTTCGTAACAGAAACAACTACCACTATGGCTAGCAGAAAGAACAACGGAAAGTATCGGTAACCAATGTTGAAAGGAACACAATGGTTCATGTGAGTGATAACTTGCCTGCAAACCCAGTAGCCGGGTACTGAGCTAGATCCTCAGAAGGGGTGTCGTAAAGGTCGTCGGTATCAACGTCGTCGTCTATCCGAGAAGAAGCAAACAAACAAGGCAGAAATATAAACAATCATCATCATGGCATAGTGCACAATCAAATATGATGCATGACAAGTTAATGGTTGCTTCAAAATAACTAGATAACATGATAACACAATTTAGATGGACACATATGCAACTTTGAGTTGCATATGAAAAGCCCATGGATTTTGGTTAGATTATTTGTTTTCCAACTAAACAACAAGTGCTAGTGGTTTAGTATGATGCATGCAAAAGGAAAACAGCAAAATAACAACATTAGAATCAAATTAAAATAGGGTGTAGCAATTTAGAATTTTATTATTAATTTAGGGAATTTTTTGGGTGCCTTAAAGGTGACACACAAGTATTTGTTGTTTTCAACCATTTAAAGTGTTCAAAACAAATAACAAAGTTTATATTTGAAAAGAACATCAAATTTTAGTTGGATTACATGTTTCAAATATTGAAATAGGAGTTAGGATTATTTAATTATGAATTAAACAATATTAAACAAGTTTTAAATGAATTTAAAACAAGTTTGAATTTAATTGAATTTTTATTTGTTCAAAACATAATTTCAAACTCACATTTGAAAAGCTCACACTTTGATGGGTTGAAAACATATTTTGCATGTTCAAAAATATTTTATTTTGAGCAAGTTATGATTTTATCAAATTTAAATGAATTAAACAAGTATTAAATTATTTAGGCAATTTAAATTGTTCAAACCATGAAACAAAATTTATATTTGAATAGGTTATTTGAAATAGCATTGAAAACATATTTCATTTGCATGATTTGGATTTATTATGAATTACTTATGAATTTTGGCAAAATACAATTGAATGATTTGAATTTAAATTTGAATTGCAATTTGAAAGTTCAAAACAGTACACAATTGGATTATTTGGAAAGATTATGAAGTTTGGAACAGAAAACATATAAAACTTTTAGTTATTGGAATTACAGAATAAAAGTTATTAAAGTTTGAAGTTTTAGGTTCAAATCTGTTATTTAAATTGATTTTGGAAATAACAGAAACTCGCAGAAACTTTTGTTACCGAGCTGCTCTCTACCCCTAGCCACTGTCCAGTGGACCAGTGGCCAGCGTAGCGCGAGCGCGCGCACGCGTGGCAGAGGGAGCCGCTGACTGGTGGGCCACCGCGCTGTGGAAGGAAAAAAGGCAACAAAAATTGGGGCGCTGCGGGCTCGAGCCCGCGACCATCCCCTGCGCGCACAAAGGCAGTGCCACTGCGCTAATGTTCAGTCAGTTGACAGGGTAACATGCGCGAACAGGTTAAGGTGTCCCCCTGTTATCTGGAACTCACGCGCGCGCGCTGACTGAAACTACTGTCAGCAGCTGTTCGTTGCTCGCCGGCGGGGAGAACACCGTGGACGTTCTCGCTGCGGTGGGTGTTGGATGCAGAGGTGTGCGCGGTTGCCGGGGAGTAACAGAGAGGGAAAAGGAGGGAGGATGGTGGATGCTCACCACCGTGTCGTCGTGGCAGAGGGCGGTGACGACAGAGTGACGGAGGCGACGGCGGCGGTGTCGTGGACGGCGGGGGAGGTGTGGTTGATCTCCGGTGGCGCTCCCGTGTCCGTAACGTAGAGGAAGAAGAGGGCTTTCGGTTCCAGGGACTAGGTGGGGAAGTGGAAGGCCATGGCGTCGACGACGTGCACGGGTTCAGAGGGGGGAGGTCGCCGGAGGGGTTGCAGAGAGGGGAGCTCGACGGGGAGAAGCAATTGGCGGCGGCGTTAGCGAGGGGAGGAGGCAAAACCTAGGGCTAGGGTGCTGCGCCAGGAGGTCTAGGGGCTATATAGGGCGGAGGAGCAACAGATCGCCGTCGGGTGGAGGTTCCTGTCGCGGTGGCACCGGCGGATGAACGCCGTACACGGAACAGAAGCTTTGCACGCTTCTCAAAGCGGTACGAGGGGAATAGACGGGCTGGGCTTGCGCTGCGCGTGGAAAAAGTGAGGTAACGGGCTGGGCGCAACCCGTTTCTCCTTGGCGCCAAAATTGAAATTTTAATTTTTCTTTCTCCCTGTTTTTTTTTTTGCTGAAGGAGAATTGGGAAGAAAAGGATGGGGTTTTGGGTAGTGAAAAATTTGAGAAAAATTGGGGAAGCTCCTTAGTTCAATTACTAACAGTTGGTAGCTTTTATTTTCAAAAATTTAAATGTTTGATTGCTGTTTAAAATTTAAACCAAATTTGGGTGAACTTTTTAATATTAAAGATCATTAATAAAATCAATCATTTAAATAGGGTAAACCCTATGGTAAAATAGACAATTTGAGTTGGTTTGATTTTGGTAACAACATAAATTCAAAATGGTTCTGTTTGTGGGTGCTTTGATTTGAATTTTTAATGTGTTTTGGAAAATAAATAATTGATTTAAAACCAACACTTTCACAAGTGTTCACTATGGAAAAACATGAAACAAATTGGTTGTTTTTAGTTGTGATTTTTATTCAAAATGTTGTAACAGAGCAAGTATGAAATCATTGTTTGAATAAGGTTTGAATTTGAGTTGTGAAAACAGTGGAAAACAATTGCAACAATTAAGAAACAAATGCAAATAACATGGAATCAATATGATGACATGATGCAATACTTTAATAAACATGCAACAAACATTCTAAGGGGATGATTTTCATACTTGGGATGTTACAGCCGGAGTATGACTAGTTAGTAGATCGATGCACTCTGGCCATTATGTACTGCCTTGTTTATTTAGATCTATGCTCTCCGTTTAGATTTAGATCCAATCTTGCCATTATGTGTACTGTGCCTTGTTTATCTATCGAAATGCATGTCCCCCTATTTTTAACGTCTATCGAAATGCCATTAGTCGTCTGAATCCAACCAATCAGGAAAAATCACACGGAAAACAGAAAACAGACGAGCTAGCACGCCGCTGTTTCCCGGAATACAACAAATTATTTTATTAAATAGCCAACAGAAAACAGACGCGCTAGCGCGCTACTCCTCGTCGTCGTCGTCGTCGGTGACCTCCTCGTCGTCGTCGAAGGTGCATGATGGTATGTCCGACATAGGCCCCCACCTCGGATCGTCGGAGGCCCAGACTTCGCCGGCGTGGTCGGCCCGACGGAGCTCTTGCAGCGCCTTCGTCCTCGCCTCCCGAGCGGCATCTAACTCGAGGTGGCGTTCGAGACGCCGCTCCGCCCGCTCAGCCGCGCGGGTCTGCCATAGCTCCTCGTCGGCGCTCTCCTCACCCTGATTGTTCCGGTAATACTCGCGGACCACGCGGTCGTCCCTGGCGTCGACTAGGCCCTGAAACGCGCGGTGCCTGAGGTGGCGGTGGTCGCGGTAGTGACGATCTGCGGCGTCGGCGCCCTGGCCTCCGCTTCCCAGAGGGTGTGGCAGTCATTAAAGTTCATCAACGACCGCGGGCGGCTGAGGCGCCAGGCCGCCGCGTCCCAAGCGCGGGCGGCCTCCGACGCCGTTGCAAAGGAGCCGAGGGGGATGCGGTCGTCCCCGCAGCGGATAGTCGCGGTGAACATTCCATTCTGCCGTGATCGGACGCCGCGGAAACCGGTAGTGTTGTTCCTCCTCGGAGGCTTGGTGGTGGCACAACGATGCGTGGAGTGGAGAAGACGCTCGAGGCGCGGCAGTTTATACCGCGCATTTGTGGCCACGCGTCACAACTCCCGCGCGACGCGGCAGGACTCCCGCGCCACGAGGTACACACACTACCACCCACACCTCTCTCTCACTCCCCCAAGCAAAAAAAAAGGGATGGGGGCTGTGGCCGCATTTGTAGGGGAAGGGACATTGGTCCCGGTTTGGGGAATGATCCGGGACTAATGCCCATGCGCGTGCCACGTGGCCTGTGGCTAGGGATTGGTCCCGGGTCGTGCCACGAACCGGGACCATTGGCTCCCCACGAACCGGGACAGATGCCCCTAGGTGGTTTCTGCTGCCTCGGGCACACGAACCGGGACCAATGCATGGCACTTGTCCCAGATTTTGGTGCAACCGGGATAGATGCCCCCTGCCCCCTGGACGAAAGGGGTTGTTTCCACTAGTGAGAGGAAGCATACGAAGATAACGATGTATCCTGGAGTTCCTTCCTTTGAGGGGAGTACGTCTCGTTGGAGGGGTGTGAGTTTTTCCACGAGGCCTACTCAACGCCATAAAGGCCCTATCCTATTCTCCGATAAACTTCGCCACAAATGCCTAGTTCACCTTCCACTATTGATTCCCTTCGAGACAGAAATCGGTACCTTTACAATGAGCTTGAGGCACACACACACCCACAACCGAATTGGGGGCTACCAAAAACACCAACAATCTACTACAAAAAACAAGTGAGTAACAATGGTGTCTAGGTTTTTCACAAGGAAACCCTGATGACCCACAAGTATAGGGGGTGTATCGTAGTACTTTCGATAAATAAGAGTGTCGAACCCAACGAGGAGCAGAAGGTGTTGACAAGCGGGTTCGATGAAGAAATAACTGTAAATACTGGAAAATAGATTTGTAGGGGTTTTTGATATTGCAGATAAATAAAGTGCGAGTAAATAAAATGCAGTAATAATAATTGCAGCAAGTGGCCCAATCCTTTCTTCAGCAAAGGACAAGCCGGTAATTTTACTTATGATTAACAAACGTTCTCGAGGACACACGGGAGGTTTCTGTCAAGTGCTTTTGTTCCATGCAGCTGAATAATTTTAGGTGTTTGGATAAGTTTATGTGTGGGTGAATCTATGCTAATGTACCGTACCATCCAAGAGTAATACATACTTGTGATTATACCCCTTGCAAGCATCCGCAAATACAAGAAAGTAATTAAGAAATAAATCTAACCACAGCTTTAAACTCCGGGTTCCTACGCTCCCTTGTGTAATGGTTTCCTAAAGGGGGTTTAGGTTTCTGTCACTCTGGCAACCCCACAATTAGTAGAAAAATACACAATGCATTCCCCTAGACCCATAAATGGTGAAGTATCATGTAGTCGACGTTCACATGACACCACTAAAAGAATAACACCACAACTTAAATATCAAACATTAAATATTGCCCAACATTACTTCACTACTAACAACTTGACTTATCCCATGTCCTCAAGAACAACACGAACTACTCACAACACATCATATGGATCATGATCAGTGGTGATTTAATGTATGATAACAATATGGTCATAAAGTGCAAACACCGATAAATCTCACAAGCATCAACTACTAACAAGTAATCCACACCGGGAGAGAGATCTAATGCAAAACAACGATAAAGGCCCCTAATTGTTACAGAGGGGATAAAGGTGGATGATGAGGGTGATGGTGCTGGTGGTGATGACGATGATGATGCCGATCTTGATGATGCCTGGAGTGATGACGGTGACGATGGCGGTGATTTCCCCTCTCCGGAGAGGAATTTCCCCGACAGATTTATCCCTCCTAGAGAGCTTTTCTCTCTCGGGTGTTTTCCGCCCCAAGGCGGCGGCGGAATAATTCTTCGATGATGAAATGGGGCTTAGGGTTTCCTCGGGGACAAGCAAGCCAAAAATATCCCCAGAGGTGGGCCAGAGTGGATACACTTATAGGTAGCGCGGCCAAGGGGGGCCACGCCACCCCATGGTGTGGGCCCATCGTGGCCCTCCTCTGGCTCTCCTTCTGGCTGTGTTCTTCCTCTGAACTTTTAGGACACCCCCGGTGTCCCACTTCTTCTTTTGATCTTCTGAAATATGGTATCCCGATGGTGCTTTTCCATCAGATTCCTGGTCAAGGTGTTTATTCTCCAAAAATTATAAAACATGCAAAATAAGATAAAATAACATAAGAGATGCATCATAACATGAAATATATCGATGAATAACAGAAAATTATAATATAAAATACTGATGCAAAATGAAAGTATCAACTCCCCCAAGCTTAGAACTCGCTTGTCCCCAAGTGAAACTGAACTCAGAAAACATGACCACGGGTTTATGGAGTGAAGAGTCGATAAATAAAATATGGACAAGAAGCATCACATCTATCTATGCACCAATCATTATAGACAACAACTTCCTCTCATATAACCTAACTTGAAACGAGTAATGTGAGTCACAAACAAAGATGCAAAAGAGAGAATCAAAATTGGTAATGGCAAACTTCATTCTTGGTCAGAGAACATTTAATGATATCCTGCTTATCTTAGGTGAAGTCTTTATAATAAGGCTCATCTTGTAAAGCTTAACATGTTTAATTATAACAATTCTTTTACAGTGATTCATATCTTTTCAAAGTAATATTCATTCAGATAATAAAGCATGTGCTAAACAAAGAAGGATAGAAAACATGATTGAATAAATCAACATATAGATGGTGAGATAACAACAACTCAAATTCTTGCTAGAGACAGAGAAAAATGGGTTTACTGACTCAACATAAAAGTAAAAGAAAGGCCCTTCACAGAGGGAAGCATGGATCACTCATGTGCTAGAGCTTTTTTTTTATTAAACAGAGGTATTGAAAATATTTTTAAGAGAGGTGTATTCTTATGTCAACGAATGGTAAATAGACAATACAGTACGTCACAAGCCAACTAGACTTCATAAGAGCGGCTCCCATATGAGGGACGCAACTGGTGTAGAAGGTCATCCCTCATTCTCTTTTGTTTACACGATTATGCTTTGACTGATAAATCAGGGGCAAAAATAGTGAAGAGAATTTGTATTAGTTTTGGGGCTGGGCACCCCGCTGCCAGCTCTTCTAGCATTTGGATAAGCGGATGAAGCCACTAGTCCAGGTGTTTGAAGTCCAATCAACAAGTGAGATAAAGATTCTCTATTTACGTCCTCATGAGCTAAAACATGGGCACACAATAGGAATAATTTTGAAAGTTTTAAAGGTAGCAAATGAGAAATTTACTTGGAGTGGCAGTTAAATACAACATATAGGTAGGTATGGTGTACACAATGGCAAGGTTTTGGGGCTCAAGGTTTTGGATGCATGAGAAGCATTCCCTCTCAGTATAGGGTTTTTGGCTAGCAAGGTTGGGTAGAAAGCATAAGAGTTGAGGGAAAACAAACAAATATACATACGATGAAACCAATCATGCAATCTTCATTGAAATCCCAAGCGATCTTAACTTGTGAATACTAAATTTACGAGCTAATAGGCAAATTCCTCTTTCTTATACTAGCATCTCAAATTATTATTTCTGCTGACCCAAGCTAAGTTTGCCAAAACCAACTAGATTAACTTGATGATCTCTAGAGTGATACCAAATACTAATAACAAGCTCAACCATATGACAGGAATTGAAAACTAAAATAATGTGTGCAAAACATAAATGATGAAACTTCTCATTAATATTTCAAACCGGCAACTCACACCAACGGATACAACGATAACCAACTAAGGAGAGACATTTCCATACTGCAAACCATCCTATATGATAACTTCTCTACTCATGATATGACTCTACTGAAAAAGTAAAAAGATTAAAGATAGTGATGTGATACCGCGACACTCCCTCCAAGCTTGGAACAAGCCGAGGGGATGCCCAAACCAATGACGAATTAATTCTTCGGTGGTGGTGGTGAATCCTTCTCGATGAGCTTATCAATTCAGATCTTCAATCGCGAACATAAGCATACGCATCACCTCCGTATTGCGATTAGTACAGTTTGCATGCCTGTCGGAATGTGAATCCCAGCCACCAAGATTTTTCCCCCACTCTTCCTTAGGTTGAGAGCTTCCTTCATCTGCACGGTTAGGTTGATCCATATCCCAGCAAGAAGGCAACCTTGACTCGGGTACCCTCACATATTGATATTCATGAATTAAAGTATGGAAAGGTCTCTTAATACTTGAAAGTAGAATATCAGGGAATAAAAAGTGACGTCGGGCGAGCCATCCAGTTTTAGTCCTCCTCGTGGGTTTGGGAAGTTTTGCAACCACTCCAATGCTTGCGATGGTAGCGCGTGGACGCACTCGTGGGTTTGGGTTCTCTCCAATGCTCCACTCTCGATCTCTTCCTCCGGCTCCAGGTCTTGGACATCATCTTCCTTCGGTCCCTTCCCCTTGTTGTCATCGGCGGAAACTATGATGCTTCTAAAACCAAAAACAGATCCTGACAGAAACAAATCAAAGTAGAAACACGACGAGAAAACGATATACGGACCTCGGGGGATTATATAGAAAAAAGTTTCATAACGAAAGGAAAGTCCAGGTCGAAAACGAGTCGGAGAGGAGCTCCGGGGTGCCCACACCATGGGCTGGAGCGGCCAGGGGTGGGCCCACGCCACCCTATGGTGTGGAGCCTCCGGGCTCCGTCTCCGCCTCGTTTCCGGCTCATAATTTTCATATTTTCCAAAAACAGTAAAAATAAAAGTTGGAAGATGTTTCGCGAACATTTTCTTACCAAAACTGATACCTATTCGAAAACTGACTCTACAGTTTCTGAAATATGCTTCTTAATAAACTCTTCCGGGGTCACGGCTTGAATACAATCAACATTTTCATTATAAGGATCTCCGGAAATATAATGCTTGAGTCTTTGAGAATTCACCACTTGTGAGGTGTTTTCTTCAAGGGAAAAAAATTTAATTTGCCCCCGAACGATATACCTCTTCAATAACAAAAGTTCCTTCCCATCTCGGGAATAATTTTCCGGCAAAAAATATGAGATGAGACCTATACAATAGCATTTTCTCACCAACATGAAATTCTCTTTTAATAATTCTTTTATCATGCCATCTTTTAAATTTCTCTTTAAAGAGCTTAGCATTTTTGTATGCTTCACTCCTCCATTCATCTGAAGAACTTAAGTCAAGCAACCTTTTCTCGCCAGCTAGTTTAAAATCTCTATTTAGGTCTTTCACAGCCCAATAAGCTTTGTGTTCTAATTCTAAAGGCAAGTGACAAGATTTTCCATAAACCATTTTATAAGGATACATGCCCATGGGATTTTTATAAGCAGTTCTATAAGCCCACAGAGCATCATTTAATTTCTTAGCACAATTTTTCCTAGATTTGTTAACAGTCTTTTGCAAGATAGATTTGATTTCTCTAGTTGATAATTCTACTTTCCCACTATTTTGAGGATGATAGGGTGAAGCAATTCTATGGTTAACATCATAGTTAGCAAGGGTTTTTCTAAAACCACCATGAATAACATGAGAACCCCCATCAGTCATAAGATATCTAGGCACACCAAACCTAGGGAAAATAATGTCTTTAAGCAATTTTAATGAGGTTTCACCATCAGCACTTTTAGTAGGTATAGCTTCTACCCATTTAGTAACATAATCAACAGAACCAAGAATATGAGTGTAGCCTTGTGAAGGGGGGAAAGGACCCATAAAGCCAAAACCCCAACAATCAAACGGTTCACAAGAGAACAATTCATAGGCATTTCATTACGTCTAGAAATGTTTCCAACCCTTTGACATTGATCACAAGATAAAATAAATTTTCTAGCATCTTTAAAGAGAGTAGGCCAATAAAATCCTGATTGTAGAACCTTATGTGCGGTTCTATCCCCAGCGTGATGTCCTCCATAAGCACTACTATGACAATTTCTCAATATCTCTCATTGTTCATTTTTAGGAACGCATCTTCTCATAATACCATCAACACCTTCTTTATATAAGTGTGGGTCATCCCAAAAATAATGCCTCAAATCATAGAAGAATTTTCTTCTTTGCTGAGCTGTAAAGGTAGGAGGCAAATACTTGGAAACAATAAATTTAGCATAATAAGCATACCATGGACTCTCTTGAGAGCTCACTTTTATTGCAGCTAACTGTTCATTAGGAAAACTATCATTAACAGGAAGAGGGTCATCAGGGATAATTTCTAATCTAGACAAATTATCAGCAACAGGATTTTCAGCACCCTTCCTATCCACAATATGTAAATCAAATTCTTGTAAAAGAAGCACCCATCTAATATGCCTATACTTAGCATCTTTATTTTCCATTAGGTACTTAATAGCAGCATGATCAGTATGAATAGTAACTTTAGAATCAACAATATACTGCCTAAATTTATCACAAGCAAAAACTACAGCTAGGAATTCTTTTTTAGTGGTAGCATAATTCTTTTGAGCAGCATCAAGAGTTTTACTAGCATAATGAATAACATTTAACTTCTTATCTATCCGCTGTACTAGAATAGCACCTACAGCATAATCACTAGCATCACACATAATTTCAAACGGTAAATTCCAATCAGGTGGTTAAACAATAGGGGCAGATATTAAAGACTTTTTTAAAATTTCAAAAGCTTCTCTACAATCTTCATCAAAAACAAAAGGTACATCCTTTTGAAGAAGATTAGTAAGAGGCTTTGATATTTTAGAGAAATCTTTAATAAACCTTCTATAGAAACCCGCATGACCAAGAATACTACGTATACCTTTGACATCCCTGGGACAGGGCATTTTCTCAATAGCTTCAACTTTAGCTCTATCAACTTCAATACCTCTTTCAGAAATTTTATGTCCAAGAACAATTCCTTCATTAACCATAAAATGGCATTTCAGTTAAGAACAAGATTAGTCTCCTCACATCTCTGCAAAACTTCATCAAGATTCTGCAAACAATTATCAAAAAAAGTTCCATAGACGGAGAAATCATCCATAAAGACTTCCACAATTTCTTCACAAAAACCATGAAAGATAGCAGACATGCATCTTTGAAAAGTAGCAGCAGCATTACATAAACCAAAAGTCATACGTCTATACGCATAGGTTCCATAGGGACAAGTGAAAGTTGTTTTCTCTTGATCAAGCTTTTTAACAGCAATTTGAGAAAACCTAGAATAACCATCAGGAAATCAGAAATGAGTTTTCTTAGACAAACTTTCTAGCATTTGATCAATAAAAGGCAAAGGATAATGATCTTTCTTAGTGACTTTGTTAACCTTTCTAAAATCAATGCACATCCTATAACCAACTACTACTCTTTGAGGAATAAGTTCATTATTTTCATTAGGCACAACAATCATCCCTCCTTTCTTAGGGACACAATGCACTGGAATAGCCCATCTACTATCAGCAATAGGATAAATAATACCAACATCAAGGAGTTTCAGTACCTCATTTCTTACCACATCCCTCATTTTAGGATTTAAACGGCGTTGATGTTCAACAACGGGCTTTGCATCAGGTTCAATATTACTAGCGTGCTGACATATAGCAGGTGAAATCCCCTTCAGATCATCAAGAGTATAACCAATGGCACCTCTATGTTTCTTCAATATCCCCAATAATCTCTCCTCTTCTTTATCAGAAAGTTGAGAACTAATAATAACAAGATATAATTTCTTATCATCAATATGAGCATATTTAAGATTATCAGGCAAAGGCTTTAAATAAAAAACATGATCTTCCTTGTGTGGTAATGTTGTACCCAAATCTTCCACAGGTAAATTATGTTTCAGCATTGTTGGCTGATGTAGGAAAATCTCATCAATTTCATTCCTTTCTTCCATAAAGACATCACTTTCGTGGTATTCCATGTATTGCTGCAAAGGATTGTTAGGAGAAAGAGAAATAGCAGCCAACTGTTCAACTCTATAATTTTCATTAGGTAATTCAGCTTCATAAGGTGTTTTAGCAAATTTGGAGAAATTAAATTCATAAGACTATCCATCAAACTTTGCAAGGATTTTCTCCTTTTTACAATTTGTAACAGCACCACAAGTGTTTAAGAAAGGTCTACCAAATATAATAGGACAAGTATCACTAGCATAAGTTCCTAGTACTAGAAAATCAGCAGGATATTTAGTTTTACCACATAAGACCTCCACATCTCCAACAATACCAATCGGAGAAATAGTTTTCCTATTAGCAAGTTGAATAATCACATCAATGTCTTCAATTTCACAGGAACCAATTTCATGCATGATTTCTTTATAAAGCTCATAAGGAATAGCACTAGAACTAGCACAAATATCAAATAAACCATAATAGCAATGATCACCTATACTGACAGATAGCACAGGAACACTAGGTTTCCTAGATTTACTATGATGAGAGACAATATTAGAAGCATCTTCACAAAATATAATGTGTCCCTCTTCTACATTTTCAAAAACAAGGTCCTTCACTATTTCTACTGTAGGTTCTACAGTTATTTGTCCTCAGGTTCTACAAGTTTCTTTGCACTTTTATTAATCACACTAGCTAAAATAGAATGTTCTTTTACCTTAGCAGGGAAAGGAATTTTCTCAATGTAAGGTTCAGGCACAATAGAATCAACATTATGAACTTCTATATCTCTAGGAGGAACACAATTAACAATATCTTTATAAGGTGCATGGTACTTGTCCCATTCCATTTTAGGAATATCAATGTAAGAAGCAAAAGCCTTATATAAATTTGCAGCAACTTGAGAATCAAGACCATAAAAAACACTAACATTATGAAAATCCTTGGATGACATAAAAGTTTTAATGCATTCATAGTCATAATTTATACCTGACTTTCTACCTTTGTCATTCTCCCATGCTTCAGTGTTTTCTTGAATACGGTCAAGAAGATCCCAGTTAGCTTCATCCTTCAGACGTGTAAATGATCCAGAACAAGAAGCATCCAATAAATCCTTATCATGAAGGGGAAGCCTTACATATAAATTATTAATAACAATATTACTGGGGAGCTCATGAATGGGGCATTTGAGCATTAGTAACTTCAATCTCCCCCATGCTTGGGCAATACTCTCTCCGTCATGAGGCCAAAAATTATATATATATAATTCCGATCTCTATGGATTTCACTTGGAGGATAGAATTTAGAATAAAAGAGAGGTACAATATTCTCCCATTTAATAGTCTGGCTATTTTTCAGCAGTTTAAACCATTCAGCGGCTCGGCCTGTCAATGATATAGAGAATAATTTCCTCTTCATCTGGCTCATCGTAATACCTGCACACTTGAACAACTCGCATAATTCATGTAAAAGAGCAAATGATCACCAGGATGGACATTTGCATCTCCTGAATAGCAGTTATCCGTAACATGTTTAACAATCTTTATTGGTATTTTATAAGGATCCAAATCATCAGGCGGTGGGTCACTTACTACCCTAGCAGTGGAAGCAGTGCCCGCAAATAAGGACTCAAAAGGAGTTCCAAACATAGTGTAATAAAGTAGTACAGAGTAATAAAAACAGCACTTGCAGCAGAAGCTTCCTTTATCAATTACACTTCCCAATAGCGCTTCACTCCGCGGCAACGGCGCCAGAAAATAGTCTTGATGACCCACAAGTGTAGGCGGTTGTATCGTAGTACTTTCGATAAATAAGAGTGTCGAATCCAACATGGAGCAGAAGATGTTGACAAGCGGTTTCGATGAAGGAATAACTGTAAATACTGGAAAATAGATTTGTAGGGGTTTTTTATATTGCAGATAAATAAAGTGCGAGTAAATAAAATGCAGTAATAATAATTGCAGCAAGTGTCCCAATCCTTTCTTCAGCAGAGGACAAGCCGGTGATTTTACTTATGATTAACAAACGTTCTCGAGGACACACGGGAGGTTTCTGTCAAGTGCGTTTGTTCCATGCAGCTGAATAATTTTAGGTGTTTGGATAAGTGTTGTGTGGGTGAATCTATGATAATGTGCCGTCCCATCCAATACTAATACATACTTCTGATTATACCCCTTGCAAACATCCGCAACTAGAAGAAAGTAATTAAGAAATAAATCTAACCACAACTTTAAACTCCGGGATCCTACGCTCCCTAGGCCCATAAATGGTGAAGTATCATGTAGTCGATGTTCACATGACACCACTAGAAGAATAACACCACAACTTAAATATCAAACATTAAATATTAGTCAACATTAGTTCACTACTAACAACTTGACTTCTCCCATGTCCTCAAGAACAACACGAACTACTCATAACACATCATATGGATCATGATCAGAGGTGATTTAATGGATGATAACAATCTGGTCATAAAGTGCAAACACCGATAAATCTCACAAGCATCAACTACTAACAAGTAATCCACACCGGGAGAGAGATCTAATGCAAAACAACGATAGATGACCCTAATTGTTATACGGGATGAAGGTGGACGATGAGGGTGATGGTGCTGGTGCTGATGAAGATGATGATGCCGATCTTGATGATGCCCGGACTAATGACGGTGACGATGGCGGTGATTTCCCCTCTCCGGATAGGAATTTCCCCGGCAGATTTCTCCCTATCAGAGAGCTTTTCTCTCTCGGGTGTTTTCCGCCCCAAGGCGGCGGCGGAATAATTCTTCGATGATGGAATGAGGCTTAGGGTTTCCTCGGGGACCAGCACGCCAAAATATCCCCCAGAGGTGGGCTAGGGTGGCCACACCTATAGGTGGCACGGCCAAGGGGGGTCGCGCCACCCCATGGTGTGGGCCCATGGTGTCCCGCCTCTGGCTCTCCTTCAAGCTGTGTTCTTCCTCTGAACTTTTAGGACACCCCCGGTGTCCTACTTCTTCTTCTGATCTTCTGAAATATGGTATCCCGACGGTGCTTTTTTAATCAGATTCCTGGTCCCGGTGTTTATTCTCCAAAAATTATAAAACATGCAAATAAGATAAAATAACATAAGAGATGCATCATAACATGAAATATATCGATGAATAACAGAAAATTATGATATAAAATAGTGATGCAAAATGGACGTATCAAACCCTAGATACGAATATCTCAAGTTAATGAGGGGGAAATGAAGAACGACTTGGTGAAGATGTAGATCGGGGCCTTCTCCTTCAATCCTCCGAAGATCAACGAGTTTAGGTGGAGGGATTGGGAGAAATCTAGTTTTTGGTGAGCTCAATTAATGGGGACTTGCATGCTTGGCAAGCTAGCTCAGTTGGGGAAGAAGGAGGGGTATTTATACCCCCTCAATAATTGTGGCCATTGGAGTATGGGGATAGAACCGGTAATTCCAGTTCAAACTTGAACCGGAAATTCCGGTTGCTTCGTCAACTCCAGGTCTTCGTTCTTCGTGGCTTGACTGAACAGGAAATTCTGGTTGATCCAAAATTTCCGGATTGAAATTTACGAAGACCTTCTGCACCAAAAAGGTTCTGGTCCTTAGCCAAATTCTTGAGCTCTTCTTCCTAGTAGGAAATTCCAGTTGCTAGGAAATTTCCGGTTGAAAATTTCCAGCTCCAATTTAAACTGTAATCCTCTTGTCCTTAGTTGTTTTCTTCGAGTCTTTGTTCTCACCAGAAATTCTGTTTGACACCAAAATTCCCGGTTGCAAATTTCCGGTTGCTATCTGAACCAAAATCTTTCTGATCCTTAGCCATCTTTTGTTGACCTCATCAGAACCCGATATTCATGTTGGACCAAAATTTCTGGCTAGAAATTTTCTGTCACCTTTTGAATCTATGTAACCTGATCAACCTTCACAATTTTTGGTGTTTGATGCATATGAATAATATTTAACAACCTGCATCACTTAACACCTGATTAATAGTATCACTAGTATTGTTAACTAACACACAAAACACTAGGGATCTAAGAAATGCTCTTTCAACCCCCCCCCCATTTTTGGTGTTAGATGACAATACTATGATTTGCAAAGAAATCCATAACAAGATCATGTTTGTAAAAGAAATGTAAATTCCCCTCCCCCCACCCCCCGAGAAGTGTGCATAACTTAGTTTGCCTTTGGAATGCAAATACAAACTTGAGAGGAGAATAATTTCCACAACATAACAACATGATACAAAATAAGAAAATGGCAACTATATTGAGAAATTGAGTTGAACACCATACCATGTGCATATAATAGATGTGTAGATAATACCAATGAACGATATTAGATAACCAAATAGATCCTAAAGCACCTTAGTCTCACAATAACATAGTTCAACGCACGAAAAGCAAATATTGTTCGAAACGAGAATAAATGGAACATGAGTGCTTCAAAGAATGATAAAAGAACATGCTTGTTCCCAAACCCATGCAAATCCCTCGGAAACATAATAAACTACTTCTCCCCCTTTGGCATCGAAGCACCAAAAAGGAGAAAAGTAGTGATGCTAAGATCCCATGATGAACTAGGCGTCGAATTCCTTGAATGACTCCTCGGGTTAACCATCGGACTCTCCATCTTCAACTTATTCCTCACCATAAGCAACTGGAGCACTAGAAGAAGCGGTGGGATCTGTGGTGCGAAGAGCATCCTCGATCTGGTCACAAGGAGTATAGTAAGAAAAAGACCACTGGGCATAAGGGTCTGGGGCTAAGTCTATGGGAGGAGTGCTTGTAGCACCACTCACATGATGAAGAATCTGCTGCTGGGAGCTGGCCCTAGCAAGATCTCGAAGATAAGATTGGTATTTATCCCTATGGATGTCCACCTTCATGCAAATAATATTGCGCTGAAACCAAGAAAGCTTCCTGACCTGAGGCACAAAGGAGGTATCAAGCGGAGGAGCATGAGCTGCAGCAGTACTAGATCGAGCATCCCTCATAAATGATCCACTATCATGAGCAGGAGTAGGAGCAGCTGAATGTTTCTCTTTTTGCATATAAAGCTTCTTGAAGTGATGATCCTCCATTGGCATCCTACTGAAATTGTGGTCCTTCACAATATCCTTGATGAGCATCATAATGGAAGGAGCATATGGAATGGTGTTCCCACCGAGCATAGCATTGTACATCTCGTTAAAGATAAAGTCCATAAGATCAACAGGGTAAGCCTTTTTAGTGTCATCGTCCTCAATACACTTCTTAGCCAAAGCCAACAAGTTGACAACCGGACTAGTGATAGCATCATTGTTACCTCCATTTGGTGCAATGGAGGACCGGAAGATGCAAACAAACTGACCATAAAAGGTGAGGAGGCCTTCCACCCTTCCAATGACTCCATCCGGGGTATACATATAAATCATGACGAGCTCACGGTTGGGCTTGTCAACGTCGTGCATATGGTGGCAAATAAGAGGGTGACCTTGAAAATGATACCCAAGCACTTGAGCAAACTTGCAGAAAGGTGTCTCAAAATAGGTTGTTCCAGACATCCACTTCAAGGTCTTCTGCATATCATTACCAATCACCTAAGTGGACATGAATTGCATCACTAAGAGAACATTGCAGGGGCAGTGAGCTTTGAAGAGAGTATCAAGTTGAAACCTTTCCACCACACGAGCATCTTGAGCAAAGGATTGCTTGTCCTTGAGATACTGGAGCTTCATTTGATTCATAGGGCGGAAAGGAAATTTGTAATCAAGGTAGATATCCGTGTAAATATAGGATTGCTCCATGCACGAAAATCTGCTAACATAAAGCTCATTATCCCTCGGATTCGAGTACCAATTGTTTTGACGAATCACCGCATAATCATCAGTGCTAATGTATGTCTTGTAGTTCTGCCTCGTTGTATTGCCCTTCTTCTTCTTGGAAACCGACTTCTTCACAAAAGTAGACTTCTTCTTGCTAACAGTTGCCCTTGGGGGCCTAGAATCACCAGGCTCCTCATCACTAGTCTTTTTTACGGTTGGAGGGGCGCTTTCGAGGGCCCAGCTAAGAACCAACATTGTAGCCACCTATAAAAGTAGAACGATAGACGGGTAGAAAATTTTAGCACACCAACTCAAAATATAGGAAAGATACTTGGAACAATAGAAAAAAAAGCCACATAGCAATCATGGAATAGTCCTATCAAAATCACAAAAGTTCTGAAATCTAGGGAAAAAATAACAATACTTAACCGGAATTTCCAGTTTGGTACTAGACCAGAATATTTGGTTGTCGTTGTTTAGAACAATGATGATTCAAATCCAGGTCTAAAACTAGATCGAACTATGGGGATGCTACCCTATTGTTTCTAGCATGCAATTGAACATCCTAGGAACCTCTACCAGCAAGCAAATACAAAAAAAACAAGGCCCCATTGAAGGGATAGGATGAACACCCTAGATGAGAAATAGAGGGATTTACTCATATCCATGGAGTAATGCACTTGGAGGAAGGGATTCCCGAGGAGAAGGAGCACCAGATCCTGCCATGGCCGAAGAAATCCGGTGGAGGAGGTCGCTGGGAGGGCGTGGGGACGGCAGGTAGCGGCTATGGTGGAGAGAGAGGTTGGGGGTGGAAGAGAAGGAAATGAATGCCCCTCACCCCGACCTCCCGTATATGGAGAAAATTTGCCCGACTGTAAATTTTGATCCAAAGTGTTTGCTGAATCCAAACTTCTTAGTTTCACACATGACTTGTGTGCAAGATAGAACTTTGGATTGTGGGTAACTAGCTTTAGGATTAGATAGCCAAACGGATATTGGTA
The DNA here is from genome assembly GCA_028641055.1 of Alopecurus myosuroides. Lineage (NCBI taxonomy): Eukaryota > Viridiplantae > Streptophyta > Magnoliopsida > Poales > Poaceae > Alopecurus > Alopecurus myosuroides. The sequence continues at coordinate 471 of JAPCYS010003565.1, read as the reverse complement.
CTTCTCCCTCATACTTGCAAGAATCAAGCAAAGAAATGCCAAGTGAAAGAGAGTTCCCCACAAAACACTTAGCTAGGAAAAACGAGTGAAATGCAATGAAATCCAACTAAGATCCAACTCTTTGCAAAGAAGAGTTTGGTGGCCGAGGCCACCATGTAGGAGCATTATGGCGTGACATTGCGAAGATATATCTTGAATGCACTACCACTACTCAACATTTAAGCTCACAATTCAACATTAGAAAAGAGAGATGCAGATGAATTTTTTACTTTGGGCATTATGGGGGGAGGGAGAGCCCAATGTTAGGACAACACTCCCCCTATGTCCATGCCTACTCCTAAACCCAAACACATAGTAAATTATAGGTTGGTATGCAAGATCCTCAAATCAAACTCCTTGAATCGATGATATTTAGCTCATTCCTCAAGAACATAAATCTTGTATAATCAAGGGGCTTTGTGAAAATCTCGG